>JAFBJT010110219.1:149080-163603 GCA_016785325.1 Chascanopsetta lugubris | reverse complement strand
TGTGTGTGTGTGTGTGTGTGTGTGTGTGTGTGTGTGTGTGTGTGTGTGTGTGTGTGTGTGTGTCTGTGTGTGTGTGCTTGTGTGTGTATGTGTGTGTGTGAGGATGCATACCACCCCCCCTCCCAATGTGCCAGTCAAGCAACTGCCATCTCTCAAGGAGCGAAAGCAGGGAGGGTGTTTGGGGAAAGGAGGGGGGAGGTTGTCAGACGGATTATTAATAAAGATGACCTCAGCCAGAGCTGATCATAGAGTGTGTGTGTGAGTCTGTGTGTGTATGTGTGTGTGTGTGTGTGCGTGTGTGTGTCCTTCTTTTCCTTACCGCTCTGTCTGCTTTAGTCAAATGATTAATATTTTGAGATGAGGAATTCCATTTCCATTCTCCTGTCTTATCTCATTCTCCTTTATCATAGCAACAGTCTGAAGTTGTTGCACTTGTTTGCGCGGGATTTCTAATACGTGTGTGTGTGTGTGTGTGTTTGTGTGTGTGTGCGTGTGCGTGTGTGTGATGGGGATAATCCGTCTTGATACAACTCCTTTGTGTCTCAGCGTCCGTGGATGTGATTACGTGCTTCATTATGTCTGGCTGAACAGGTTGACTCCAATGTGTGTGCGTGTGTGTGTGTGTATGTGTGTGTGCGTGTGTGTGTGTGTGCGTGTGTGTGTGCGTGTGCAGACGTCAGTCACCAGCTGTGTGTGTTGGAAAGAACAGATGCCCAGCTTTCAAAAAAGAAATATGAGTAATTGACTTCAAAGTGCAGGGCGCTTGTGTCAGTCTGTGTCACGCGTTGAGAAATCGCTCGGGTCAGTTCACACATTTCACAAAAAAGTGTCTTGGCATGGAGTCGGCGCATGCAACCAGATTCATTAAGATCATTTTTTTTACAAAGTAAAAAGTGATCAGAAATGTCCTGTAGCTGTGCGGGTGATTGCTGGAATTGCTGGAATTTGATATTATAGACAGGTGCCACAGTTACACTACATCTGCTCCAGGTTCAAGCAACAGCCCGTTTTGCATTTCACATGTTAAACATTGCCAAACACAAACACATTGCTTTATAAACACCTTCCTAGAAATACAGCTTTAAATGCACATGTACAAAAGTATGAATGTGAAGACCTCTTCCATGAGTTTCCCATATATTCTGCCTGCTCTCACAGATGATTGTTTTTCCGATGTATTTCAATGAATCGGTGCACTCATATGATTTGGCCAAGAGCCAAGTTCCCTATTTAGCTGTGGCTGAGGAGGTTAGAGGATCTGGCCTCTGACCCGAGGGTCAGGGGTTCGATTCCCGCCTCCTCCCATTCTGTATGCTGAGGCAAGACACTGAACCCCACTTTGTCCCATGCACTCATATAGATGTGTCGCAAATAGATGCACAGTATGAATGTTTGAGTGACTGGGTGAATGTAAACTGTACTGTAAAGTAATTTGAGGGGTCTACAAGACCTGATAAAGCGCAATATACAAACCATTTTTTTCGGGGGGTGGGGTTCTGTCTGTGTATCCATTGTGTCTCCGAAAAGAGACATGAAAAGGTTGCACACTGGTTGTCCACCTGTGTCTGCAGGAATTGACCCCCAAAGGTTAAGTGATATAGCTAATGGACGGGTGGTTCCGTTGGCATCTGTTGATAAAGTGTACGGAGTCAGGTTAGGTCGAGGGAAGACGTCAGTGGAGGGGGAGAGCGCTGATCTCATTTGTTTAGCTGTCGCGCTCCCCTCTGTATCTGTCCCTGAGGGCCGGAGCTGCAGCCTGAGTGGGACAGCCAGGCACAGCATCGGGCCCCTACGGCTCCAGCAGTTACCATGGAGGGGGGGGGGGGCGTTGCCGGGGGGGGGGGGGGGGGGGACGACGACCTGCATTTTGCCCTCTATCCGCTTCGCTATAATGAACAGAGAGGCCGCCAGGGACAGGGTTCTCCTGCAGCCTGGGAGATGCACGTAATGAGATAATGCTCCGACATCACACTGTTATACTGTCACCTACTCACACACACACACACACACACACACACACACACACACACACACACACACACACATGCATGGGGGCAGATGTGAGTACATGCACATGTGCACAAATTAAGCCATGTAAACACATGGCGTCCTGTGGGAAATTTGCATGCAGTGAGTGAACATGCACAGACTCCCATACATTTATGGGAGCAGATGCACGAATTGATTCCAAGCTCTATTCCTCTTTAACCTTCCTCTTTGTCAATAATCTTCCACTCATGTTGGGGTTCCTTCGCTGTTTGCTATTTCAGCTGCGGCTCTGACCCTGAGCCAGTTACATTTGGTTGGACAGGCGGCGGCGGCAGCAGCAGCAGCAGCAGCAGCAGCAGCAGTGAGATGAAAGCTAATGCAATCGGATATTCCATCCTCTAGTTATTCCACAAAGGGGGAGGAGCAAAGGAAAATGTCCTATGACCTTGAATGAGTCTATAAAGTCATAGCATGCGCCAACGAGCTCCGTTGTTTAGAGGTAACATTTACATGATCTCAAGAACACAACTCTCTTGACTCTCTCCTCTGTAAGACCAAATACATCATTTCTGTAAATGCCTTTTTCCTGAGTGAATCCAAAAGAACCATTTCCCTCACAGGTCTAAAGGTCAGGGAACACCGATGGATGGATAGGTGGATTTATCCAAAACTGCTCCAAGTAATGTGTTTTGGCACACTGTCAACTGAAAGGCTTGTTTGAGTCGCTTGGACAAGTGCAGGACTCATTTGAAGGCACTGTGTGTAGGACTTAGTGACATACAATGGTGAGGTTGCATATTGCAGCTGATTACCCCGAACATAATCCTCGAAGCATTCGGTTCAGCTTCAGTTATCATTCCCACGCTTGGCACGCTACAGAAATGGAGCATTAAATACACTTAAAGGTGCAGTGTGTAGGATTTGGTGACATCTAGCGGTGAAGTTGCATGTTGTATCCATCACCTCACCCTCACCCTTCTGAACGTGCAGTGGAGCCTGTGGTAGATTTCAGTTGTCATTAACACTGAAAAGATGTTTAGTACGTCCACTCTGGGCTTCTGTAAAAACATGGCGGCCCCCGTAGAGAGGACCCACTCCTCATGTAAATGTACTTTAATGGGCTCATTTAAGGGTATTGGGAAAAGATACGTCCAGGTGATCTTACACACTGCACCTTTAAGACACTGCAGCCAGTAGTTCAATTCTGTTGCACTTGAGAGCAGCAGCTCAGTCAGTGGGGACTTGGGCTTGTTCCAAATGCAGAGTGTGGACTGGTAACTGGAGAGGTGCCAGCTGAGCACCGCCGAGGAGACCTTGAGCAAGGCACCGAACCCCCAACTCCAAGTGCTCAGGCCGCCTGCATGTGGCAGCCCCCTCGCTCTGACATCTCTCCATCAGTGCACTGCATATATACGTTTGACGTGTGTGTGTGTTTCAGACAGCAGAGTGAGGAATGTCACTTCCTCATTGTGGGATGAATAAAGGTTTTCTTCCTAATACATGCGTGTGCATGTGGACCCCACCTCAGGGAAATGCAGGGAAACTAGTTTTTAATACAAAAGTATGTGTCAGATTGTGCTCGGTACACGTGCTGTGTAACGTCATTGACTTTCGCAGCCCGTGCTCCTGTACTGCTGTTTATTCAGTCGCAGCACTTTCACATTCACCCCCTCGCTGGACACTGCGCCGAATGGAAAAGTTAACACCTGTAAAAAAACATGTGCGGCGAGAATGGCAAACAGCGGAGGGGCGGGGGGGAGAGGTGAACAGCCCTGCATTGGAACGTTGTAGGGTTTTTTTGAAGGGCGCCTCGGCAGGAGGGATTTGTCAGGATTTACCTCTGTATGAACAAATATTAGGATGAATCTCCTCACCGCCCTGGGCCTTGTTGTGAAAAGGACCAAGCCAGTGCTTTACCATCACATCCTCCCACTTATGTAAACACATCGCATAACACACACACACACACACACACACACACACACACACACACACACACACACACACACACACAGTGTAAACTCCCTATCCATTGGCTCACCCCACTCATTTTCCAGGGCTTTCCTCTTCTCATGCACTTGAAAACACACTCACTCCAGTTCAGGTGAATGGGCTCCCTGCCACTCTCTCTCTCTCTCTCTCTCTCCCCCCCCTCTCTCTCTGGGGGCCGATCAAACCTTATGATGAACTTCACATAGCACTTTGTACATATGTTTGTGATCTATTGACAAACGCGCGTGTTTTTCTTGTGGCATGTGTTTTCAGCTCACACACCAGGTGCCGCTCCCGCGTGTTGTGGCACAGCAAGAGTAATAACAATCACGGTCCTTGGCTCAACTCTCTCTCTCTCTCTCTCTCTCTCTCTCTCTCTCTCTCTCTCTCTCTCTCTCTCTCTCTCTCTCTCTCTCTCTCTCTCTCCGCCCTCTCTCTCTGGGGGCCGATCAAACCTTGTGATGAACTTCACATAGCACTTTGTACATATGTTTGTGATCTACTGACAAACGCGCGTGTTTTTCTTGTGGCATGTGTTTTCAGCTCACACACCAGGTGCCGCTCCCGCGTGTTGTGGCACAGCAAGAGTAATAACAATCACGGTCCTTGGCTCAAATCGCTATCAGTCGCCAAATGCAGCGACGCGGGCTCCTCGCGCTTCGAACAGGAAATGAGTGGATGATACTGGAAAGGTCCCACTTCACTGAGAAAAAAATATAAATCACTATCGCTTCATCTGTCAGCACCATGGGTTTTTTTTTTGTTTTGTTTCATCACAGCGGAGAGACAATGGGACTTCAAACCACTCATTCAATCTGCCAGGAACTTGGACCATTTCTATAACTGACTGCGGTTGCCAGAGGCTCTGATAGCATCTGTGCTGCCGCGCTGCACTAACAATGTTCAGAGCTGGCAAACAGCTCTTTTCCTTTGGCACTGGGAATGTTAGAGCAGCCGTGAAGTATTGAAGAAAGTTTACCATCCATCTTAGCAATGGCTAAAACCATTCTTGATATTTTCCGGCTGCAGGATTTTGTAGAGAAATGACTTTGCATGACTTGGTGCTTTTTTCCAAAGCCATTTTTAGACATGAATGCAGCAGATTCCCAACAACAAAGTGCATATCTGAAATGAACTATTCAAAGTGTCACTTTTAAAGGTGCAGTGTGTACGATTTGGTGACACCTAGAGGTGAAGTTGCATGTTGTATCACCTCACGCTCACCCTTCTGAGCATGCAGGAGAACCTAAGGTAGACTTCAGTTTTCATTAAAACTCTAAAGATGTATAGTTTGTCCATTCTGGACTACTGAAAAAAACATGGCGGCCCCCATAGAGAGGACCTGCACTTGATGTAAATATACATTAATGGGCTCATTTAAGGTCAATATATTTAAAAAAATACATTTAGGTGATTATAAATTCATGAAAATGTCAGCACGTCATTGTTTTATAATAAGACGGACATCTTCATGAATTGGATTCAATCTCTTGAATCACAACTTCAGCATTCACAGGTAACACATTAGTAAAAAAGAAAAAAAAAACTATGTCGGTGATTATAAATTTATGATAGTGTAATGTGGGGTGTTAATGTCAATGAAGGGTGAGGGTGGGGTGATGGATACAACATGCAACTTTGCCACTGGGTGTCACCAAATCTTAAACTCTGCACCTTTAAGATGAACCATTCTTATTGATATCTAGAGCAGGTCTAACATCTGTTATTAATGAACGGACGTTACCATTGATATTGATGCCTTTTCAAATCGTTAAAGCTTTGGTCAATCATCAGTTAGCATTAATGAAGCCATTACTTTGAATCAGTGCAAATGATCAGTGTCAAGTCCATGACATGAAAAGTGGCTCAGAGCAGTTGCAATCATTCACACGCTGACCACAGAAGAGTACGAACGCTCCACCCTCCGCTGTATATCTGTGGTTGCACCGAATAACCGAGCCCCACACTCGACTGACGGCTCTCGCAAGGGATCTCAGCGACAATTGACTCCTGTCCTGCCACGGCGCTGATAATGGCTCCCTGGAACGACGGCCGACCTCTAACTTGAGCTTTTAAATCACGAGTGGCACATAATGGGCTGCACTTAGAGGGGTCGGAGTTTAAGACTAAATCACTTTGGAGGACAAAGACCATCGAGTCGAGCTTTGCGGCTCTCAACCTTTTGGGGTGTTTGGAAGGGGGTGCGGTTGTGTCGGTTGTTGGGGTGGAGGGATGAGGGTGGCTGGCAGGTGGTTGTTCAGTGCAACCTCCGGCGCGGACGGAAGAAGCACATTGGAAAGTGAAAAAACGTGCAGTTCAGGGGTTGGCCATTGAGGGCTGACTCCAAACAGGAGCAAATCCCCA
Source organism: Chascanopsetta lugubris (assembly GCA_016785325.1). Taxonomy (NCBI): domain Eukaryota; kingdom Metazoa; phylum Chordata; class Actinopteri; order Pleuronectiformes; family Bothidae; genus Chascanopsetta; species Chascanopsetta lugubris. The sequence continues at coordinate 157,258 of JAFBJT010110219.1, read as the reverse complement.
TAGACTCCCATGTTAAAATAATCAAATTCAGAGGTGAATGAAACTTGTTTAAAGCCGGGTACAAACTTTGGCTTTCGTCTCAATCAGTCACGTTTTCCCGTGCCAAGTCTACAGGGGGTGAATTTTTCCCTAGCTCGCTTATTTTTGTTTTATTGACGTCTGCATTGCGCATATTTGGCGGCGTGGTCTCTTGACTGACACCCGAGTCGACGTACGGCGGATGAGGTGACGGCACCTCGAGCCGACCCACAGCTCCGCGTGTGTTCCGCCTCTTTGCCTGTTACGATCCAGCGAGATGGCGACAAGGGACTCGCCCACAATTTGCCACAAAGCCACTCTGCTGAAACCAACGGGTGACATCTCGGATGCTACGTCCATTTTTCTCACACCCAGCGCTGACATGTCCAGCAAGATGGAGAGTGCGCGTCCATACAGACCTGGGTGTCAAACTCCTTTTGAGTTCAGGGGCCACATACAGACAAAATTTACACTAAAATCACAGCATGATAACACTCATTCAAATGTTTCCGTTTGTTTAAAGGTGCAGTGTGTAAGATTTTCAGTCACTTTTTTGTCATTTCCTTTTGTAGGACTATGACTCAAAAACAATTATATACTGATATTTTTACAAACATAAAATCCCTCATTGCATGACTTGCTTTTTTACATTACCCTAAAATAAGCCCTATATCATATATTTACATGAGGAGCTGGTCTCCCCGTGTGAGCTGCCATGTTTTTACAGTAGCCCAGAGTGGACGCACTAAACATCTTTTTTAGTTTTATGAACAACTGAAATCTACCAATAGGTTCTCCTGCATGCTCCTATGGGAGAGGTCAGGTGAGGGATGCAACATGTAACTTGACCAATAGATGGCACCAAATCTTACACACTAATACAAAAAAGAAAAGTACAGTGGAGTCTTTAATAAAAAATAGATTAAAAAATACTGAAATGAAACCAGTACTTTGTTTTTTTACACTTTACACAAATATTATTCCAGGGGCCAGATTTGACCCTCTGGCGGTCCAGTTCTGGCCCGCGCGCCATATGTTTGACACCCATGATTTTCGACTTTGTGCGTGGTGGGCCAGGTTTTTAGGGAGTGCTCGCCTCTAATAGGGACTGGCAGGCATTTTGTCTGGCTTTATTGCCACATGCCTCTTCCAATCCTGCCGCTGATTAGAGCGACCATTACTGGCACACACTCACACACACACACACACACACACACACACACACACACACACACACACACACACACACACACACACACAAGCGCACACAGCATGTTCTTACAAGGCAGACCAACACACTTTGGCACATGCTCAAAGCTCGGGTCTTTGCATGTGATTAGCATCCTATTGCGTTGTCTTGTACCGAGATCAAACGGAGCATGGAGTTGCGCTCTTGTCGAGGCCGATCAGACGAAGTGACTGTTACGTCGTCGCTCCACTTTAATCCGCCTCATCAGGGGGCTGTCAGTTTAGGCCATGTCAAATTTGGCGCGGGGCAATTAAAAGCCCACTTTGTCACAACTGGAGGACTCGTGCATCAACGCACCGTCACCGGTGCAGACGCAGTCACACGTGGGTCCACAACTCGTCCACGTACTCCCCCACACACACGTTTACCATGAGCATGCAGCGATTAGCCCCGAATGTGCAGGTTTAAACTGTTAGTCATTGCTGACTCACAAGCAGCTGGCTCTCGTCCACGCAGCCACTCACTGTGCTATACCTGTCAAACACACAGGCAGCCAGCAGCTGCAAATGTGTGTGTGTGTGTGTGTGTGTGCACAGGTGTTCTTGAAATTCTGTTTTTGAAAAAGATATCCCTCTGTCCCCTTTTACTCGGTTTTGGCCTCGAGTTTGCATTTGCTTGTGTGTAGGCATCCATATTTATGTTTGTGTGTGTGTAAGTGTGTGTGCTTGTGCGTGCACACTTGCGTGTGTGTGTCTGTGTGTGTGTGTGTACGGTGCCTCGCAGGGCTTTTGGAAACTCTGTTCGTTTGGATGAGGCCAATGGAAAGCTGAGGTCTGGACGACTTACTTATTTAGGAAAAATCTGGAAGAGCTGGCCAGTGAGCTGCCGCGCTGTCACATAGTTTGTGTGTGTGTGTGTGTGTGTGTGTGTGTGTGTGTGTGTGTGCGTCAGCCAGTGGCCTCAGTAGCAGCAGCATATTTCATTTTGAAGAGAGACATTTTTTCCTAAGAGCCTTTAAAGTTGTGCTGCTGCTGCTGCCGTTAAAGCTCCAGCCGACACTGGGCCGGTTCAGTCCCAGGTGGAGACGCTCACGGTCGGGTTAAGTGCTCCACCAGAAGACTCCTCTCTAACACACTTAAAACACACGCTCCCCCTCCAACGAGTGAGTTATCCGCCGCGCTGAGGTTACCAATTAGCTCTAAAATCCACTTTCCTGCACATTTGATTAAAGTAAGTGGATTTAAGAAACCTGGGCCTCAGATTCTCTCAGATGTTTATGGAACCTGCTTTTCTTTCTTGTCGTCAACAGAAGTCAGTAGCAGGTTTTATATTGTCCTGCTGAACGAAAACCATGAACGATCAAATGATCCTTTATAGGTTGAGAACATTTTTTTTTTTTACTTCTTAGCTTAAATCAGGCTGGGGCGGTTATTTTCCCAGGTGAGCCGCAGAGAAACTGGGAACCAAACAAACTTTGTTATGTCAAGACCCGTTGTTATCGTTCAATTGAATTTTTTCAAAAATTAAAAACATGTCAAAACATGGCTGCCCCTGTAGAGACGACCCGCTCCTCAGGTAAATATACATTAACGGGCTCATTTAAGGCCAACAAGACAAAAAGAAACATTTAGGTGATTACAAATTCATGAAAACATCGGCGGGTCATTGTTTTTGTAACATCTTTAGAAGCGACACAAGTGACCAAAATCTCACACGCTGCACCTTTAACCAAACCGTTTTAAAAATGACCAAAGCAGTGCTCTTAGACCCTGTGCTTTCGCCGCGCCCCGTGTGTTGTAGTCAATACTGTCTGATGAACATCACGGCTTGTCCAGTCGATAGCGAGCAGCGCTGCGAGCAGAGAGCGCTACTGAGTTTCCAGCGTCTGGTTTATTGACAGCAGCGAATGAACTGCGATGGTGTCAGAGGGTTTTGGGTTCTGCCTCTGTATTCTCCCCGGGTGTAACACGAGCCCGCCCCATATATTACTGACACTGGCCCACGGCGCACTACTCCATGTGATTAGTGAGCCACTGATGCTGACATGAATCTCAGCCTCCAGACCCAAACGCACACACACACACACACACACACACACACACACATTGGCTCGGACCTGACAGTTAGTTATGTGATCTGCGGTGTGAACCACAGGATCCAGTGTGCGTGAGCCTGGAGCACTGAGGTGTGTGATGGCAATGAGAAGTGTGAGGCCCGGTACATCAGAGCGTGTGTGTTTTCACGTGCATAATTTCACAGCTGCTGTGACTTTTTCACACCCGGCTCAGCTTGGGTGTGTTTTTTACAGCGCTGGTGCCCTATCAACAGAAAAAGCACCCGAGTCCAGAGCAGAGGAAGATATCGGAGCCTGTTAGAGGCGTTGCATCAGGCTGTGTCAAACTCCGCCTCACAAAGAAGGAGTGATCCTCGCGCAGCTGTGCTGGAAGAAATGTGTTTAGAGTCAACTCTTGTGAACTGTTTGCTAATAGGTCTGCCTGCGGAGCTCCGTCCCTCTGAGAGCAGTTCTCTCTCTTTGGCTCCTATTTGAGTGAACGTCTTAAAAAACAAAACAAAAAAAAAGTAGTAGCTAAAGGGGAAGAAGTTCACATAAAATAGAAAATATGTTCTCTTTTTGGTCAAAGTTGAGTTCAGAATTCAACCTTGTACGCTTAATTACTGCTGCCATGGAGGTTATGCTCTCACTCCGACGCCTTTCGGGTTTGTTTGTTTGTTTGTGAGCAAGTTTACACAAAAACGGTGGAACAGGTTTCGATGAAACTTCGAGGAAGGAAACATTACATTTTGGTGCAGATCCATGTCAGTGGGCAGATCCAGGGATTGAGAAATTGTTTGTAAACCTTTTCATATTCAAGGGATGGATCTTCGTTTTTCTAATTTGCATATTTATTGGTCGTACACTTAAAGGTGCAGTCTGTAAGATTTCGGTCAATTTGTGTCACTTCTATTTGTAGAGGTAGAATTACAAAACAATGACATCCTGATATTTTACCAAAGTGTAATCACCACAATGTATGACAAAATGAGCCCTTTAATGTATAGTTACATCGGGAGCGGGTCCAGCCTACGGGGGCCTCCATGTTTGATTGTAGCCCAGAGTGAACATAATGATAATCTTTTGAGCGTTAATGACAACTGAAGTCTACCATAGGTTCTCATGCATGTTCAGAAGTGTGAGGGTGAGGTGATGGATACAAAAGGCAACTTCACCACTAGATGTCACCAAGTCTTACACACTGCACCTTTAAAGATTTGGTGCATGTGCATGTATCCATCTCCTCCCTTCCCCCTTTTGAGCATGCAGAACAACCTATGGTGGCCCTCGGTTGTCATTAAAGCTTAAAAGATGTTTAGTACATCCACTGTGGGCTATTGTCAAAACATGGCTGCCCCCATATGGTGGACCCACTCATTTTAGGGTAATATAAAAACAAGTCATGCTTTAAGGCAATTACACATTTGTAAAAAGTCAGCATATAATTGTTTTGTAATCCTAATACAAACCTAAGAAGTGACAAAAGTTGACCAAAATTGTACGCACCGCACCTTTAAGAGTATTAATGCAACTTGATTGAATTTGTTGTGAGTAAACAAACTCTCATCATCCCCTCTCTTCTCTTCCTCTGCTCCTTCAGCCCAATGTGACCTTCATATGAGCTGCGTGCCGCCGTTCGACGCTCACGAGGAAGACAGAAGCCGAGAAAAACAACTGAAGAAGAGATTAAGGAGGAGGAGAAGACGAAAGCACAGAGACGCGGGGTGGAGAAGAAAAACAAGTAAGAGAGTGAAAACAGAGCGGAGGGTGGAGAAGGAAAACAGAGCGGCATCGTTTCTGGAGCCTTCTTCTGCAAACACCAGTGAATTAGAGAGCAGAACAGAGGAGAGACAGGAATCAGATGCCGAGGCTTGTAAAATGTATCAAAAGAAATAAGAGGGTGACTATGAGAAGGAGAAAGGAGAAACCTCATGTCCAGTGGAAATTACAGACATTTTCAGATTCTCCCAGAAAGAAATGTTTCTGGTGCAGGGGAGACAGAGAGTTCAGAGGATGGCAAACAAAAGGAGGGGAGATGAGAGCTGAAGTTGAATTTGGGAAGGGAATTGGATTTCATATCAGAGAGCATTTTGTTAAGAAAGATGCCGAGTGTGTTATTCTCCCTCTGCAGGGCATCACACCTTTACCAGATTGTGCATGTGTGAGTTCATGTGAGGTTCGCCGGGGTTTCGAATGAAGCAAACAAGAAAGCAAGACAGAGGAATGGTCGGGGACATCATTTGAAGTTTGGGTTTAGTACTAAATAAATGAGGCTTGTGATTTGTCGCCAAGGTACAAGGCTGTAATTTCCACTTTTATAGTTTTAGATTTGTATTTACTCGCTGAAAACCAACTGACCAGCTGCTTAGACCCAGGGAGGAGCTGATAACTTATATAAGGAGCAACAAGTGCCCTTGGTTTTACCTGTCGGGCAGGGGGGACCTCCGGTGCAGGCGGATGATGCACAATAACAAGTGAAAAAATGTGCAGTTCATAGGGTGACCACTGGGGGCCGACTCCAAAAGGGAGCGAATCCGCATGGACTCCCATGTTAAAATGATCCAGTTTAGAGGTGAATGAAACATGTTGAAAGTCTGGTACAAACTTTAAAGTCTCACTTAGTCACATAGTTTTGCCCATTTTGACCCACAGCTCCGCGTGCGCTTCGCCTAATTGCCCCTTTTTTGAACGAACCGGGAACTAGGAGAAATTCGGATTCGGCAAGATGGCGATAAGGGACACGCCCATCGCGGACGCTACGTCCTTCTTTATATACACTCTATGGTCAGGCCACGCACAGCCTGTGCCTGTGCCTGTCCTCTGAATGGTGGAGGTCACTGCATGGGGTTGCAGCCTATAGTCCCGTTGTTATGGCTGTGTGGGGCCATATCCTGGCCTGAGCCAGCCCCTGATCATGTCAGTGATAAGTCTCTGTGGACATTACTTAGGAGGAAAATGGCTGCAAAAATAACCCGCAATGGGACCTGAGGAAATAATAGACCCCACTGACCCCGTTTTTGAAGTTCATGTTCCTGGATGCTCTCTCGCTGAGAGTAAGATGAGAAGATTAAAGGCCAATTCTGGTATATTACAACCTGGGCCCTCCAGGTCTAAATGGCACTTTGGGCAGTAGCTAACCATTACCTCACTTCCACCACAACCTGACGCCAGTGGCTACACTGAAGTCTTATTGGCTCATCTTTTCATTCCATCATTCCACAGAGTTGTCGTTTTATCCAGACAAACTAGTTTTCGGGTTTCAGATGTGGACACTCTTGATGAAGCGTTTGACTTTGATAACAGTCCCCACTTGTTTGAGCCGGAGCAAACAGACGAAGAGTTTCGACTGATTGGAGAGTGGACAAGGAGATAAGCAACAAGTAGGAGAGAGACTATGGCAGCAACCAATCAACAAGACGTGGATGATGTTGTGAGGCACTTTTGAAAGATGCAGACTATCAACATGTGTCTATTGTTGGTGAAACTGCACTTTCTGTGGACTGTGTGTTGTACCTGCTATTCCTAAACTTGGGTTGGCATTTCCCTTTAAAGGCCTAGTGTGTTGGATTTACAGATTGAGTTGTGAAGTTGCTTCTGAATAACCTCTGGTACCTGTGGTAGATGTCAGTTATCATTAGAATAGAAGTTGTTTAGTCTGTGCGTCCTGGGCTACAGTAAAATTCGATTCTGTCATGCTGTCCACATGAGATTTCCATGTTGTTGGTGCGCTTTTTAGCCTTCAAAATAAAAGTTCCACTTAGGAAGACCACCCCCATTAGATTCCAATCCAATTTGCTTTTGAATTGAGTGTTTACCTGTATTTCTGAGCCTCAGGGTAATGTTTGCATTTATTCAAATTGCCAACAAAATAACTGGTTATAAAGTTATGCTGTTATAAGATGGTGTTTGGAGTATGTGTTACTAAAATAAAGATGATATAGATATAATATAAATAAATAGCCCATATGTTTTCAATAAATTAATCAAATGATAACAATGGGTCTTGATAACAATGTGGGTTTCTTATGTGGCACTCCCTTGACAAATAATTTGTAAACAACAATTTGTACTAGCAAGTGATTAAAACATCACTATAATTATTTAGTACTCACATATCTGCCAATTGATATTGAAACAGCTTGTAATGCAGCTGTCATTCAAAGAGCAGGCTTCACATCTGTCCTCAGAATCGACTCCTAGTTGCTCCTTTCGCTTCTGAAGTCGGAACATTGCCCTTGTCACAGGACACGGGATATCAAATTGTGATATGTATGCATGAGTGTGTGTGTGTGTGTGTGTGTGTGTGTTGGTTTGAAGGTGGTCGTCTCTTGTTTGAAGTCCGTGATGAAGGGCTCTCTCATTTACAATCAGTTGTCTGTTTGATGGAGCAGCCACGAGCTCGGGCAGACTTTAGTAAATTGCCTCGGATGAAAAAAGTCATTTGTCTCCTGACTTCCGCCCTCAGACCACAGAGAGACGTTTGGGGCAGGAGAGGGATGCTTAGTCGCTTGCGCACGCGCACACACACACACACACACACACACACACAGACACACACATACTGTATACATTGACACACATAAACACAAAGGCGAGGGGGAAAAATAGCTTCGGGCAATGCTGTTCTATTCCTCCATTTTTTTACATTTCTTCATCTGTGTTTCTCCCTCTCATCACATTTAACTCACCCCCCCCCCCTTCCCCACCCCCGACTCTGTCTGTCTGTCACATTCTCTATCTGTGTTTTCACAGCGCACCTTTATCTCGCCGAGGATATTGGTTGCCGATCATAAATAGCTCCAGCGTGACAGGCTGCCATCGCAGACACGGCATGGGAACGGATCAGGATGGGGTTTGGGGACGGGGGATGGGTGGATGGGGGGGGGGGGGGGGGGGGGGGGAGGATATGAAAGAGAGA
>JAFBJT010110219.1:115454-126918 GCA_016785325.1 Chascanopsetta lugubris | reverse complement strand
CCCCCCCCCCCCCCCGTTCCGCCATCCCCCACCCCACCCCACCCCCCCAACCCCACCCCCCCAGATAAGATGTGGGTGACATGGCAACGCAGGGAAATAAGGATAAGTGCTGTGAGAGGAGGCTGCAGGTCAGAATGAAAACGTCAGCGTTGTGTCAGGTATCACACTCTGTTCGTGTTCCAGTCCACTTCGACTCCGTCCCACTGCTTCACACCAGCCTCGGCCAATGAGACCTGTTCACAGTGTTTGACCCAGGTTCAAAAATCCACTTTGATTCCACTGGAAAATACTCGTCGTTCTGTTTAATCTCCCGTGTTGTGTTGGTCACATTTCTTTTGATATGCCCGGTATTTTCATTACGATCTATATCATCACCTTCTTCTGGCCCTGAACTCTAATCTGGATTACTATTCATATGGATTATGTCTTATATATATATATATATATATGTTTTATTTGTTTGTTAGTGAAGCAGTTTGGAAAGTGCTACATATATAAACAAAGTGTTATTATGATCACTACAATTAGTCAAGCCCATACTAACCCAACTGATCATTTGAAATTTGAATGAAATTTTAAATGTAAACAAATAAAAACAGGTATAAAGTGTATATCTGTCTCTGCTTCGACATTTCTTTTATTTTGAATTTGTTATCTTAAAAAAAAAAAGTTGCATCAATTGTTGTAAACCACATACGTTTTAAGATGAATGAATAAGAAACTGTCACCCTGTCACCTTCCCCGCTGAGATTCAAACAGATGAACTGATAAAGCATCTTTGATCTGAATCAGGAAGAAACAAACAACCGGAGAAATAGACATCCTGAGGAAAGACGTTTTTTTTTCTCCCCTAAACTCAAAGTTTATCAATTTTCCTTTAAGTGATGTCGCGCGGGCGACAGATAGCATCAGTCTTTTTTGAGGCTTTTGAAATGATAGTGATCTGTCTCCCGAGGTCGGTTTGAGACTCACCGGAGAAGAAGAGGGGGAGGAGGAGGAGGAGGAGGAGGAGGAGGAGGAGGACGGGATGGGGGGAGATGCGGTCTGAGCTGCTCTCGGCTTCCTCACAAATGTTCTCATCCTAAATGGCTGAAATTGAAAGAGAGAGAGAGAGAGAGAGAGAGAGAGAGAGAGAGGGAGAGAGAGAAGGAACATATTTACAGACAATCTGTCATTACAATCTGACAAAGGAGTAAATTGGATTTGGGCCAGAGTCTGATTCTGGCATCGCTCCAAGGCTGTTTGAATGTGAGCAACGTCCTTCGCCCCGTTTCCACCGACATTCCCGGGAACTTTTATTTACCTGGGTAAAATAGTTCCCGATAACCTGGGTGGTTTGCTTTTCCACCGCAGGGAGTCGGGGTGGGGGGGGCGGGGGGCATATTAAAGCGATGTTACGGAGGTTGACCTCAACCTCGACAACAATGGCGCGATGTCTTCCATGTCTCGTTCCTGCTGTAAAACACCACGCATTCAAAGAAGCGCTCAACGAGAAGGAAAAAAAAAAAGGGCGAAGCTCTATTTTTCAACATCTCAGTCGCTCCTGCGCGTTTTTGTGGCATGAAAGACGAGAGAGGCGCCGGGTTCGGCTTCATTTGCATGTGAATGATCCCGGATGGTGGAATAACGGAGTAAATGGCCGCGTTCCATCTTACGTAAGCTGATGAAAGGATAATGAGCCATCACTGCGCTGTCAGTTACATGCGCTGGCATGTTTGTTCCGTCGAGTGATCTGCCATCATCTCATCACACTCAAGGTGTTTGCAGCACCCAACCTAATCCCCCCCCCCCGGCCCCCCGAGAGAACGGCACTGTACATGCAGGAAGCTTAATGACAGTGGTGATTATGTAAGAGAGTTAACTTCGTCTACGCCTGAGCAACTTGACTCGCCGAGGCACAGGTGAAACAAGGGCACGGACACCAACAGTGGCACCTGACGTCGTCATGGTAACGGCAGGCAGACGGGAACGACATGTTCACGTACAGTCCGCTGGTACTAGGTCTTCTTTATCTCCGCTCGTTTCATCTTTACATCATTGGATAAGAATACAAAAGGGGAGGAAATGGTCCCAAAATCCCTGTATGACCACTTTTTGACCACTAGGGCGAGTGATGAGCCACTTTTTGCACGTCGTCACAATGATGGTGGGGATTTCCTGTGTTTTGGGTGGGGGCTAGTGGGCGCTTCACTCACCCTGACTCCTCCTGCTTCCTGGTTCACCCAAAACCAGGCAAAGAGGCGGAGCGCAGGTGGAGCAGGGTGTGGGCTCGTGGTGCTGTCACAGCCCAGGTGTCAGTAAAGAGGCCACGCCCCTTAATCATGCACACATTCAAAGCTCTACCGAATAAATGGAAACCAGCCAGAAGAAGTCATTTGACCAGGCTTTGAACCACTTTAACACGGGAGTCCATGGGGGTTGACTGCCTCGCGTGGCCACCCTGTGAACTGCACGTTTTTCCACTTCCAGAATGGTTTTAGTTTCAACTCAAATCTGCCGGTTTCAGCAAAAATTATTACTATTATTATCATTAATAATAGAAATAGTAACAATCATATTTTACATTATAAAAGCCAAGATAAGTGGATAAATGGAAGGGTATATAAGGAAGATAAAGCCAAATAGATAGATACATTTAAAAAATAAAAACCTTTCCAACTCTTCACATTCTGAGCTGTTATCTGTGAGTAAACTCCTCAGCTCGTCCTGATGAGAAAGGTTCAATAAGCCCCTAATTAGCCTAACAAGCTCTAATTGCTGTCCGACCAAATAAGGAGTGTGATGTCAGTGCATCCGTGCGTCCTCACATGTTGTGAAGCCCCCATGCCGCTCTCCCCCGCGCGCCAACCCCCCAGAGCTGCCCCGGGAACCGAGTGATGGCTTTCACCGCCCACGCATGCGCGCCGCAGTGTGTGTGTGTGTGTGTGTGTGTGTGTGTGTGTGTGTTTTGAAGGGGGATGAGCAGCATCAAGTGGAATATGAAATGCATGCTGCTGAGGTCTGTGTGACATTGTCAGATTGTATCATCAAATACATGAGTGTGTTGCTGTTTGTTGTGTGTGTGTGTGTGTGTGTGTGTGGAGAACACACTGATTCACCTCCTGTGGGTGATGTTCCTGTATGTTCTGGGCTTATCCTTGAAAGGCCAATATTGAAGATTAATGGGGAATAAATCCATGATTTTTTATCTCCAATATCAGAAATGCGCGCGCGGCTACATCACATTTAGCATTTCCTCTTCAAGACTCTCACTGTAATGTGATTGCTTTTCATTTAGGCCACTTTCATAATATCTGATCTCCTTTCCCATCATATTGCCATAATATGCAATTGATGCCTCTCGGACATAAGGGAACATGATGCTAAATTCAATTGTTATATATTTCCCAGCACAACATGTTATATAACAATTGAATAAAGTGTCCCCAGTTGTTGTTGTTGTTGTTTTTTGAATAAAGAGGGGGTTCTTCATCGTGTCAGTATGTGCGAGGACACTGCACATGTTTGTTTGATGGGATCTGTGATTGATCGATGCATTTTGAATGAATGTAAAACGAAAGGTCCTGGTACCATTGAAGGTGCAGTTTGTACCATGTTGGTACTTTTTCCACCTCTAGAAATATTACAAAACAACTACATACTGATAATCCATAACCGATCATTGATAATCGTCCAGACATTTTCTTTTTCTTCCATCACCCTTAAATAAGGAGGGGGTTCCTCTCTACGGGGCCCACCATGTTTTTACAACAGTAAAAGTGGACATGCTAATCATCTTTTGTATTAAAAAAAAATGTTATCATTATTTAGCGGTCGACCCCTTGACTGTGAACACATCTTGGATGAACCTGCACGCTGTGTTATTGAGCTCATAAGAAGATTATATTGTTTGATTCCAATCTCCGAATTGGTCAATATTTGACTTCATTGTAGTTGTAGTGGTTTGCAGTGGTCAGTTGGGGGGGGGGGGCAGAGTGTGTGTGTGTGTGGCGAGGGGGGAGGGGGGGGCACTGCACGCTCCACAGTGTGTGGTGATTAATCACGCTGTGACTCTGCCTCTCCTGGGCCCGTCAACCACTCTGGCTGTATGAGGTCCGGGGAACATCTGTGGACGTCTGGGGACATACTTGCAAAAGGGGTGGGGTGGTGGGAGGGGGGGGGGGCAGGGGCGGGCGGGGGCGACCCATTCATCTCCCAGGGACGGGGACCAGACGTCTCCATCGCCCATCACTCCCCTTGTCTCCCTCCATCTCTCCTCTCGTATATATAGTCCCTCCAGGGTCCCTGCAGACCCGGCTCTGGTCTGGACACAAGATGTACATTCTTATTACATGACACATAACACTCCGTGGAGCTGTGAACGGAGGGGGGCGGGGCCACGTCTCGGGGGCCGCGCATCAGTGACAATAACGGGCGGCGGGGCCCGGTAATGTGCCTGTTGGTGGAGCCATCAAGACGAGCAACAACCTGCCGGGCGCGAGAATAAGGCCTGACACAACACTTTAGTGGGAACAGCTTACGACGGGGGCTTAAAATACCACGGCAACAACATGAAACCAGCACAGGCTGAGGATATATATATTTATATATGTATATATTTATATAACGCAACACATTGGCGTGAAGGTGCTGGAAATAGGCACCAGTTTCTAAATTTAAATACAACAAATACAAAGACGGGCGGATCAGTGTCGCTGGAAATTACAATACGAACAAACCCTGCCAGAACCAGCTTGGACTGGTTTCACGAATACTGTATTTGTGGACTCTTGTTTTTATTTTTCTATTCGACGTTAAAGCCCCTCGGGTTTCAGTGAACATCCCCATCTGCAATGGACTTTAAATGTAAAACATATACTCCCACGCAATCGGGGGATTTTGTATTATTTAGCTCATTGTGTTGCACAAACAAGTGCTCTCTGCGCGCAGGTGACCTAAATATCGGATTATGAAATATGCAAAAAACAAGATTGTTTATATCCACAAATAACGATCACAGTGCCAGATCCTCCGCACCCATTCAAAACAATCCGGCGAATTACTGCCTCTTTGCAATCCGCCCAACACTCCACTCAGGGGCCATTGTGTCCTGCAGCTTATTGTGTAAACATGAACCTGATTATATCTGCGCCACAATCCCGGTGATTCACTGTGAATCAATTCAAGCCGAGATAAGAAGACGACGAAGAAGAAGCGGCGGCGGCGGCGGCGGCGGCTGAGATGGAAGTTAATGCAGATGAGGTATTTTTGGGGGCATAACGAGAAGCAGCTGATTATGCAGTGGCCCCTGTTCCAGGGAAGAAGCTGGTGCCCAGGCAGAGATGCACGATGCACACGGCACCACGGCTTCGCTCCGTGTGTGTGTGACGACATGATGAATGAGTGCAGTGCGGGGGGGGAGGGGGGGCGGCAGGGGGGGGAGGGGCGGGGGGGGGGGGGGGGGGGGGGGGGGGGGGGGGGGGGGGGGGGGGTTGTAGAGGAAATGCAGCAGGGGCAGTTCTGACATGAGGACATCACGGAACAAACATGCACCAGCTTTGTTCTCTTTTTTTTTAATTTTTTGTTCTCGTCTCGAGGTCTCTCTTTTTTCTTTTTCCAATTTTGTTATATATATATATATATATTTTTTTTATATCCTGAGGTCTCTCAATAGGACCCTCCCCTATGACTCCCATCGTTTTTCTTTTTTTTTGAAATCCTGCTTAAGTCGGCGCTTTTGGATTGGACTCCATTGCACATGAGAGGCCACATAAACAGGCACACGGCCAAACACATGGCTCTCGGTGAGCATGATGGGATTAACGTGACTCTGGTGAAACTTGGATATGGAATCTAATCTCTCGATGCCAGGGGTCGGAGTAGCCCACAAAATAAGTTAATGACACCACAAAGAGGATTATTTGTCATTTTTACAAAGATGGCCGCCCTCTGCATTAAGCCGACCCAGTTTTGGGCGGAACCCGAAGCCTGTCACAGCATCTAAAGAACGTGACAGTTCAGCCCAGGTGTCACTCAAGAGGCCACGCCCCATACTAATGTGGACTTCTGAAACTTTGATAGACTGCCTCAAGTGGCCACACAGGGAACTGATTTTGTGTGTTTTGGAAACATGACACGTCACATTCCATCCTGCGTTACAGGAAATGCAACAGTTTCTACGATGGATGTCTTTGCTGCTCATTACATAGTAAACAGAGCAATCTGTAGTTGTGCTTTTACTTTCTGGGATTTCAGTTTGACTGCAGATTGACTTCAATGGCGCATATAACCGCAGCTGTGAAGTCTTCGGCTTAATTTGTGCTTTGATCTTAAAAGGTATATACCTATATCTGCCTGTTTCTGCCTGCTCCCATGACAGTTCCAACCTTCGATGGCCATCTGTTGCTTTAATCTCTGGCATTTTTTGATTTTCAAACAGTTGATTAAGTCGAGTCATTCCAGCAAAGTGAACTTCTCCTCTGCCTCCTCAATCTCTTTTACTTCAGCACCACGGACAGCGGCGTTAAGAAGACTCTTAACCACCGAGTGCTGTTTCGGGAGACGAGCGACAAACTTTAAGAGCATCTGTATTAGCGCTCTCTGAATTTCATTTCCGTTTAACTAGCCACGTGAGTTGTGGTGTTTACCGGAGCACAGACAATGAATGTTCCACTTAAATCCCCACCTGGGCAATAAGAGACTCTGGTACTCGTAAGACGCTGAATAAACTCCACTGACACGCTGCTAATATCTTTGAACCTCGAATGCTCATCTTTATATACAGTCTACATGTGGCAAACCTGTGGCCCACGGGCCAAATGTGGCCCGCAAGGCCGTTTTACGAGGCCCACGTTTTATCTGTTCATAGTTTCACATGTGCGTAAATGTAAATGGCATGTATCAAATAAATAGGTATTTGTAACTTGAACAAAGAGGGTTATTTTACAGCATGTGAAGTTGTAATCACCTAAAAACCGGCCCTTTGAGAGTGATCATGATGCTGATGTGGCCCCCGGTGAAAATGAGTTTGACACCCCCGGCTCTCCGTGATATAATATGCAAATTACAGACTTTGAAGATGACAAATATATTGTAAGCCAATAATGTTAAATAATGAAACGCAGCAAAGCAGCAGAGAGACGGATTGACACCACATTTAATCAACACATTCACCCGTCTTTACCGAACATCTCCCGTTCGTTGCCGCATGATTGATAGCGTCTCCCATCGTCGCGTGTCGTTCCATCATTTTTAACCGCCCCCCTTTTCCCGACGCTAAATCTAGCGGAAAATACACAAGGTTTTTTTTTCTGCTGCGCTGAGCAGAGTTAAGACGAGTCGATCGGAGCGGCCCGCTTGGTCAGCCATGTTTTCAGTTTGATGAAAGTCTTAGCAAAAAATAAAAAATAAAAAAAGGAAAAGAGTCAAGGTCACGCAGAGGATGTTCTCGCCAACTGAATCTGCAAAGCAAACAGGAGCCGGCTCCTCCTGCCTGAATTAAACGCTTTTGTGCTTGCGAGGGCAAAGTGTTCCGAACACTGAGATCTACATGCGTATCCCTCCTCCCTCCGCTCACCCTGTCGCTGTGCAGCTGTTAAAGGTCACACACGCTGTTTCTGAATAACAACAGTGTGTCTACTTGAATTCAAGTAGAAGGAAAGTTCAGTATCTTGGTGTTTTATTCCGTTGTATTATCTGGGGCTGGTTGTCATGGCGATACATACGTTGATTGAAAGTGTCGTCCTCGAAATAAAAGCTGATTTGAAAATCTATATTCGAATGTATCGGGTTATAGAGGTCAATTTGACTTTGGAGACAACTCAGGAGGTGCTTGATGAATAATCCGGAGGGTCATCGGTTCAATGCCCTCCCTGCGAGGCAAAATCTCTATTTTTCTGGCATTTTTTTTTTTATCGTTTTTTTTTTTCTTTTGAAAAAAAGGTCCCTGAACTCAGCCTCAAAATGAACTGTGCGAATAGTGTGACAGGTGATCATATATTTCAAAACCAGGTTTTATAAATGATCAAATAATAAGTTAGAGGTTTACACCCATTCCCATTGAAAGAAGTTTACACAACAATGGACATTTCATCAAGATAATATTGTACAAAGTTAGAAGAATGGATTTGATTTTAACATCTGAAAAATGCCCCCCGGAGAGGGAGCTGCATTTAAATGAGCACTGCAAGATGTTTATATTTGATCAAATGATCAGAAACATCAGAAACATATTGCGAGGTTTTAAAGCGTCGGCCTCCTGTTGATTTCCTCGTGTTGCAGGATGGAAGCACCTCGTGAAGCCTCATCACACGTGTTCTACACTCTGCCCCGAGTGCAGCCTTCAAACATCTGCAGCAGCGTCGAGTGTGTAATGATTGGTATTGTGCGGCACCGCGGAGACATATTTTCCTCCGAGTGATCTCGAGATAAATTGAAGCTTTGAGTGGAAATAGGGAATATGTGAAGAAGAAGAAGAGGAAAAATAAGAATATCTGAATGAGAAGACATCTTTGAAAAAAAAAATCCTTTCAGCCTCATTGTGCCACTGACTTCTGATGTTAATTGAGGTGGAGGTGGAGGTGGAGGTATGGAACATGTCCTTAATTCATTGAGTATCTTCACTAAAGAAAAAAAATGTATATATATATATATATATGTATATATATATATATATATATATATATATGTAGGTGATGTGTTAATGAGGATACTAAGCGCTGTGAGACAAATAGCAAATTAAAAATACTGACTATGCCAATACAATTTGATTTGTTGCATGTACAAAAAAAAATGGCAAAATTAAAGGTGCAGTGTGTAAGATTTGGTGACATCTAGTAGAGAGGTTGGTCATGGAAGCGATAGACTTCAGTTGTGATTAATGGGCTGATGTAAGGCCTATGGAAATAAAATAAAACATTTGAAACATGATGAATTCACAGAAATGTCAGTATGAAATTGTTTTGTAATATTTTTTTTTTAGAAGTGACAAAAATGACCAAAATCTTACACACTGCACCTTTAAATGTGCTGCCATGAGAGAGACTACAGGTGTGTAATGAATGCTGTTCTGTATGACTCTATTTTGTTTCTATTAAAGCAAAAATAGGCAAAAAAATAGCACGGAGACACACACACACACACACACACACACACACACACACACACTCACACATTGTTTGGTATTGCCTCCGTCACCGCGAATCACCTCTCGTCTCCGGGCGCCGGCAGAGACGTCTGCCCTTTCATTAATCTCCCTGTCCACATCACAGACCTCCCCCTAATTATGGCCATTGTTTACCTTTCGCGCCGGCACGCCCATTGAATTATTGAAGGCCGCCCCAACCCCGGTCACTTTAAAGGGGCAACACACAGCGCTCCAATCAACAGACACTTGCCAACATCCTCCTGCACGACGGTCCACTGAATCATTATGCTGACAGCAGTTTGCGCTATCTTCTGACGGCACGCTTAGGCGTTTGATGATATGACAAACGGCGCTTTTGTGCAACAAATGCATCATCAGGTGACTCCGCAGCTTCTTCTCAGTAAACATAATTGCCAATATCGCTGCGTCATCCTTTAAACGAGCGAATAAACAAATGACCCTCGGATTTATTCAAATCAAACGAGCGAGCGCTGACAATCCTCCTCACTGCTTATTGCATGAAATGAAATGCCTCTGAAGCATAATACCAGTCGCATCCAATTTGCGAAACCTGCCCTCAGTGGCCCATTATAAAACGTCTAATGGCATGCATGTATAAAATCCCTCTATCTCAAGAGCAAATAAAAAAATAAAAAAGCACAACTGAGACTGAATGATTACCCCCCAACAATAAGTAAATCCGCAAGACTAAAATTCAATTTTCAGCACTCTCCCGCAGTCTTACTGCGAGACACCATTCAGAGCTCATGAGGATTTGGACTTAAAGCGACTTAGAGGTGATTTATGCACGAACCCAAACGGCAGCGCCGGGGTGCGAGAGCGCACCTGCCTCTGTCTCGCCACTGTAGCCACACGACGCATGAAGAGGTGTGATGTCACTGTGGATTCTGATTCTGATTCGGATAGACTCATTGAACAGTTGTGGGACAGTTCAATGCTTTGAATGTAAACCAGTTGGAGCCATTGGCCTAAATCAGCAGAATTCAATCAACTCTATTCACAAGAACTCAAACCTTTAGAAACACGTGTTGTAGAAAGAACTGTAAATCCCCGGGAAACACCGACCGAGAGTTTTCTCTTCATTTAGTGAGCGATGTAACAATGCCACTGAAATCAGCATGCGGCAGCGATGGTTGTACAAAGTCTGCTGTAGTGGAAAGAAATGACTTCCCTCCTCCTGAGAGCAAAAAGCAGGTGGCTGCGATTCGGGTCAATAGGTGAACAATCATCACAAAGCCGTCATGTAAATGGGGCAAGGTGAGGTGAGGGAAAATGTGCAGGAACGACATTTTTTTGTGAGGGATAGAGCTGAGCCGCACACACACACACACACACACACACACACACACACACACACACACACACACACACACACACACACACACAGGCACTGAAACCACGAGGCAGGCAAAGCAAATTGTGTATTCAAGTCAATTTTGACAAGTGTTCATTTTCATAATGATGGCGTCCATCAGTAGGTGGTGATTTCACAAACATCATCAGCATCACATTACAGAAGCTGTTTAAGGAAGTGCGCCGCGACCACACACGTGGAATTTTAGTGTGTACAAAAAAAAAATATATATATATTATACATGCAGTGTTAAATCGATTTGCTCGGCAACTGTAATGTTTAGTCAGCGATATATGCAGCATCATGGATCTATGGCATCTGGTGCATGATGCCTATTTACAGTATATCTGCAGTGTGCATGACTTGGATAAAAGTACTTGCATGGTGCAATACTTAAAGGTCCATTTGTAACTGAAATGCATGGGGAGGATTTACTTTGGTTGACTTACAACCTGCTCTTTTATTGCAAATGATTCCTGTGTGTCAGCGTTTTAAAGGTCAATGTGCAAAATTACTAAAAACTCTTTCTATTATTACGGGTGTTCACCACAAAAATCCATAAAGTAAATCCGTTTTCTTACCTCTAACACAAACAAAATGAAAATATTATTGATATTTCTTCATTCAAAACGCATTCACAAAGTTATTGCATTATGAAAACTCAGTTATATAGAGTGATATAAAATATCGAACATTTTGGATTTAAAGGCTTTAATAAAGACGACCTGTTGTCGGAACCTCCATCTACAGCATGTTTAATTCTAGATTACTTTACAGCATAATATATATTTAAGACCCAATAAAATCGCAATAGCCCACCTTACGAGAGAATATCACAGTAATATAAAATGTTAGCATTAGACATTTGTGTTTTTGTCTTATGTATTGAAGTATATGATATCATCTGTATATTGAAGAATATCCAAATTATTGCCACTTTCAACAAATTATATTAGATTCATTAT
>JAFBJT010110219.1:97326-115075 GCA_016785325.1 Chascanopsetta lugubris | reverse complement strand
TAAACGTTTGTGTTTTTGTCTTATGTATTGAAGTGTATGATATCATCTGTATATTGAAGAATATCCAAATGATTGCCACTTTCAACAAATTGTAAAAATATTAGATTCATTATATGAATCATTCCTTTTCACATGCTTAATATACATGGACTCTAAGGTTCTCTATACTGTGCCTTCTTTAAATAGTGCAATACCTTCTAAACGTATTGACGTAAATGTATGGTCAAATGTATGTTGAGCAGTAAATAACAAAATAAGAGTTTGTGCATTTGGCTGATCAAACATTCCTCGTATAGACTGGAACTCTGAGCTGAACCCTGGACACAGGAACATCCCATAGTCGCCCTCTGTCCCTCGCGCTGTGCCACCACCACTCATCACATGTGGTGAACACACACGCTTCCTCTCACAGCACATCATCCCTCGAACGCACCGGTGGTTTCCCAACGCGCTGGAGCTCTGCGGCGACAGGAGTCAGCAGGTTGAGGCCGGTGATGAAGAAGCTGGTGGCAGACGCGCAGTCGCCGGTTCGAGCAGGAAGGAGCAGATTAATGGCGGGATGAACGGAGGGGAATGCTTGTCGAGGCTGGTGGGTTATTGTGGTGCAATGCAGCGTCGCGGACTATCACGTGGGGAATGGGGGGGGGGGGGCGGGGCAAAGTGGAAAGGGACATAATGACAACGCGAGTCAAAAGGTTTCTCAAGTAGCGGTGAAGAGACTCTTTGGGATTGTCAGTCACCGGCGATGGTTGTTCAAGAGGCTGCGTTCACATGGCAACGCTGAGGATGGTTCAACACTGCAGATGCTTTGTTTACAAAGACCTGGAGGAACCAGAGCTTCAATGCGCGTTTTACATGAGTCTAAAATCCACTGACAATTTCTATACAGCAATATCTTTACAAAGTGGAGCCAGTCGCCATCTTCCCAGGAAGAAGTGTCCATTTAACGTCCACTCAACGTCCCACAATCCATTGCAAAATCAATTCCTTCGGTTTGGAGCAACAGATTCCATTCGTGACCGAGCCGGACTTTGAATATAATGAGTTGGCACGTCAGCGTTAACAGAGCTGTCCTCCCTCTGCCGTCTCCTCCACTTGGCTCACAATAGTCCAACAGTTCATGCACATGTGAGGTGCGGGTGCAGCTTTCACTTGAGGCGATTTGTGATCGCAGAGTCAGAATAAGCCGAGTCAGACATTTCTCAAAATCCAACCAAACGCTGAATCCTTTCCTTTTGTTTGTTTTTGTTTTTGAAAAGTTCACGATCTCCGACAAGCTAAGATGAGGTTGCTTAAATTGCCCGTGGTAGTTTTCACAATCAACTGAGGTCTGCCACTTATCATACAACTGGTCCTCCAGTGTAGAACTGCAGTATTCTGACTTTACAGTCAAACTAATTCACAGGGCGGAACCTTGAACTCCCACTTGTCGGACAAAAACTGAAATCAGCCTTTCGTCGTCTATTTCTCACAGCATTGGATCTTGGCTGTGTGGGACCCATTGGCTTTGATCCCCTTCCAATTTCCCCTGTCTATCTCCACCATCCAAATGAGAGCAAGACCCGAAAATTGACATAGCCCCCCCCCCCATCCCCCCCACAAAAAAAATGATAAAAGGGTAAAAAAGAGGTATCTGACTTGTAGAGGTGTGGGGGAAGGAGAAGCAAAGCCTCAGTGACCTTTTCCTTTTTTTCGCTCCGAATGGAGAAATGGCCTCAAGAAACAGCGTGGGACGACCCGAGACATCAAAGAGGGAATGGCTGTGAAGAAACCCACCGAACCCACATTCATGTTCTACTTCGACGGCGAGAATTCCATGACGAAGAAACACAGTTAGCGACGCCTCATAAAAGAAGTATTTTGGCTGCTGGAAACTACATCCGGAACTTTCTTATCTGGGGCGCAGCAACTCAGGACTTTGCGAGTCAATACAACAATGACCTGAAAAAGGAAATAATGGTACCGACATTCCGGCTTCCCGAGTTCTTTTATCTTTTGTTTATGCATTCCTTTGATGGCAGGTTGTATAGAAACGGAACGGTAAGGGCCACGTTAATTATTGTTTTCTTCCAAGGTCTCGGCGCCCGCCATTGTTTCACTCTCAAAGCCAAGAACCCGAGAAGAAGGTGAATAAATGTTTATCTGCTGAGTCGTGTTTCTACATGAAAGAAAAAACTCACCATCAATATAAAAGAAGATATCACAAATTGTACCGTTGCATATTTGCATTTCCTAAATAACTGTACTGCTGCTTAAAGTACGTGTTTGTAGAATTTAGTGCCACCTACTGGTGAGGATTTCCATTGACCTTTGTTATATATGTACATAGAAATAACAAAATAAACACTGTGATATATTTCCGTTCATAAGACCTCATAAAATCCTACACTCTGGACTTGTAAACTTGGTTACGTTAAATTGACGACACTCAGGCTTAAAGTGTTGATCTAAGGTTTCTACCGAAATAACAACAGCGGAGAGAAGAATCTCTCGAATCACACGTAGAATAATAAAGATAGATATAAGGTTAGAATCCACAAACGAATCAGATACTATCTATTGATTGACATCTCTCGTGCACATCAAACTAAATCCACGAAACATGAAATGCACGTTAGTATATTAAATGTCTCTATTCGACAGGCATGTGGATCAAATCTTTGCTAATTTTCGTTATTCCCTCACAGATTTTTTTTTCCGACACCCACCCACCTACTGTCAGGCCTGGTGTTGGGAAACGTTCTCATTTCACACAGTCAAAGCTGTGGGAGTGTGTGTGTGTGTGTGTGTGTGTGTGTGTGTGTGTGTGACATAGACACTCAATCTGCCTCGCATCCTGCTCTGATTATCACTCTCAGCGTTAAGGACCTTGAGATAAATTGGACTAAAATGTAAGTACTCATTCACGATGTTAAAGTGCAGAGAAAGTGGAGGAGCTAGTTCTTTAAAAAAAATAAAATAATAAGCCGGGGAAGTGGAAATAAGCCGCTTCTCAAATCCTTAATCTCTTCCTGACATTTGGGCAATAAGTAATTCATAATGCCGGATGACACTTGGAGTTTATCAGCTTTGCATTTATGTTTCGGCTCCTCGACATTTTCTATTAACAGCCTAAGTATTGTCATCCAGCTGAAGGAGGAGCTGCAGAATCACTTTGATTCCAAAGAGCAGCGCATCTCAAATATCAGCGCGTGAGCGGGAAACAGACACCTTTGCACTACAAGGGAGGAAGCGGGGAGATTTAGAGAAGCCACGGCAAATAAAATCAAGTGAATTTGAGATCCTGTATATCATGAATACGTTATCGGTTTCGGAAAGAAATGCTCAATCCGATTTCTGAGTGGCAGACTTTCTGATTTTGCCACCATCAAAGACAAATGCATGATTTCATGATGCAGCTGTCGGGGGGTTTATTTACTTCAGAGCACATCGACCGGAGCATGAATAAGGAATCTTGAGTAAGTTCCGCGGGTCGCTGCTGCTGCTACTCTAAAAATCACAAAGCAGCTGGAGGGAGATTGATGGAAAACATGTTGTAAAGTGTGGGATGGCCAGGAGTCATTTGATGTGGATGTTTAAAGGGGCGGTGTGCAGGATTTTTGGGTGACCTCGTCTGTGATGAGTCTGAAGAGGACCGCAAAGGTTCTTTTCACCGAGGGGTTCTGTTCTCTAACCAGAGGGTCAGAGGCTCGACTCCCACCTTTATCGTTCGACATGGAAGACACTGAGCCCCACCTTGTCCCATCGTGGATACAAGTATACAAACAGATGCACAGTATAAATCTTTGTACATCATATCAGATTTCTCCTATTTTCCCGTTACTATAGTAGAAAAATACAATCTGGTTGAACTACTATGCAATGTGGTAAGATTTGAATAACTATTGCGTTATGAATAATGCACAACAATCCTTACAGAAACAATACTTCTGATATTTCAGTAACCCCATAATAAAACAATACAAGTATCAAATCATAGGATCATACGGTACAGTCAAAAAAATACCACGAAATACTAGTTGGTACCTGTCAATTAATCAATTATCTCCATGCTGTGGGTTTGCTATTGGTTACCACGTAGCATTAGCACGTCCCTCTGACCCAAGCTTGTATTTTCCACTTGGAAACATAAATGGAGCTAATTCCCCGGTGATGCAGAGCTGCGCTGAGCCCCCCCATTACATGGAAACCCGCCCTGCAGTTGATTTAGCATCAATACAAAACATCAACCCTGAATACGTATGTGCACCTAATGTGTGTGAGTTCACATCTGAGCACAGTCCCCTGAAGAGAGATCCTCCATTTCCCCGCTGTTGGAAAACCAATTTCTCAAGATTAAAGAGCCCAGTTGTTGTGGGGAAAGGCCCATATATAAATAAATATATATATATATATATATATATATATATATACATTTATACAGGTACAGGTGTTAGGAAGCTTGGAGAGATTGAGTAAGAAATTGCCAGTTTCAGCCTTTGATGGGATTTGTTGACAACGAGGACAGTATTGAATAACACCCAGCGAGCTGTGATTGACACCGTGTTTTTGTTGCACAACATGGCAGCCTGCTGTGTGATGCGCCATATGGAGACCCATGCAAATCAGTGGGTGACTCAATCGAAACGCGTGCGCTAGTGTGGCTACAATGAAACGGGGAAAAGGTTTATTCATTGGTAAAGTGAGCATTTATCATTTGCACCCGGTGATTTTGTGTTAATGCACTCGTGTTGTTTTGATTTGGCTGTTTTGATGTTTAGTTGTGTATCTATTCAACAATGATGAGGAGTCACAACTGCTAGGAGCCAATCAGGAGACAGGGTCCAAAATGGAAGTGATTTTTCAAAATGTGATGCTTCTGCTTTTCAAATAAAAAAACTCAGTTCTATTGGTTGAAAACGACTCAATGAATGTGACATCATAAAAAAAAGTGAAACACTAAAAGTATCATTCTTGCTTGACGTTAGCTCTGTACTAAATTCGGGAACAGACATTTTGTCTGCGTTCCCTAATTCTGTGTAAACTTACGAATACAGACCAAACAGGATATGGAGCAATACCCCCACAAACCTGGTGGGGGCATTGTGAACAACCATGCCAGCGCAAAGCATAAATATGGATCGTGGTCTTTGTTTGCCTTTGACGTGGCCACGCCCCCGCGGGAACTAGACGCTGACGTGTCTGTGCATAAGCCCTGAGTCAGCAATTATGCGAATCACTCCAGAGCTCAAAAACCACACCAACCCTCTGACCCCGGTCGAAGACTTAAATTGGCACTCGGCCCATTTGCCGTGGCTCCTGGTTCAAGCTGTAACTCCCGCGCCTCCGTCCGTCCCCTGGCACGGGCGTGCGCACGGAACGCCCGTGGTAATTCCACGCTAGCTGCCCGGCGCCCCCTGTGATCCCGCGGGAGTGCCTGTGCCCCTGTAAGTGAGGCTGAACGCTTTATCCCATGGCATTAGTCGTCCATGTTTGAGTTAATACCCTGGAGTAGAGCCTCTATCCGGAGGCATTAGTGTCTGACACTCTGCAGCTGGAAAATGGGGGAAGGCTCCCACGTCCTCCATTTGCAGCGACGCTCGCGGCTAACTCCTCCGCGCGGCAGCGCTTTTCGGGAAAAACTTGGCTCGGCACCGGCCGACAAAAATTGCACATGGTTATCTAATGGGAGTGCTTCGTGTGATGTTCCCGACGAAGCTTGCAACTTGCACAGATTCCATTTATGAGCAGCAGGTGGCAGTATTGTTTGAGTGTCCAAACAATCAACTGCGCGATTGCCGCGGAACAGAATAAGTTCCTCGAGAAGCCGGTGAACTGCATCGAGCGGGGGATACTGAGCACTGCGCCGGCTCATGACTCACCCCAGTGGTAAGAAAGTGGTATTACACGGTGGCAGCAATTTCCACATCTTCCAATAGCAATAGGTTTGTATTTTTATGTAAAGACTGAGATCTCACACACTGCACCTTTAATGATGCTCATCAAAATACAATCAAAGTAATTATGGACTATCAGCCATTGCTTGCTTCATATTTCAATTCTTCCTCTGAACACCTTTAAAAACACAACAGAGGCTCCATCTCTCACCATCATAATCAATACAGCGACAAGACGTTCAGTTTCAGCCCCCCCTCCCTTCATTTGCATAAAACAACATGTTTTAATGAGGAGTCCTGGCCCCTGGTTGTTTCCACGTAATTGTGGTTATACCTTCCTGGCTCAGCGTCTCCTCTGTCAATATCAAACGTGACAAAAGTGAAGGTGGCAGAGTTGCCCGAGTTGCTCTGTGAGTCTATTACACAGTCTTTGTCTCCCTGTAATTAGGCGCTGGAAGCCGCGTTCGACCTCCTGCGGCAGAAGTGCCACTCATCAAAGGCCAATTTACACCCGAGAGATAATACAAGTCTTCTCCCACTTCCTGGTTCACCCAGAAATGGGCAAAGAGACGGAGCACGGGCAGAGCTGCCCAGGTGTCGCTCGAAAGAGGCCACGCCCCTTAATTCAAAACACGGAACATGGGCGTCTATGGGGATTGACTGGCTCTGGGAGCCAGCCTCAAGTGGCTACCTGGTGAACTGCAAGTCTGTCCCGCGTGCAACATGAGAGCGCTTATCTTCTAAAGTCATGAAAACAGCAACAAGACATATTTTCACAGAAATCATACGCACTGGACCTTTAATAGAGTTCTTCCCCTCGGCGGCATGTCAGACATGGCTCAGCTTGAAATCAGACAAACAAATACGTTCATCCCGGGTTGATTGGATATTTTGTTTGTTTCCCCTCTGGAATGAAACAGCGACAGGAATTGTCAGCCTTGAGGTTATCACCACCGTATGGAGACGGGTGTGTTGTTGGTGTGTGTGTGTGTGTGTGTGTGTGTGTGTGTGTGTGTGTGTGGCCCCCACAGGTTGTGATAACGTGGGCCGACAGCTCAGGGGGTTTATCTGGACGCGTGGGCACTGTCAGCCTCGGCGGTGGAAAAAAAAGTCTTCACACACGAAATGTGTTTGTTGTGTTGTTTGCATGAAGATTCCCCATCACTGCAATCACGCATGGAAGTAATTTAGCATGTTAGAATAAATAAAGATAAAGTAATTAATTGGCCCGAGCACATAAATACAACAGGAGTTGATTAAAGTGAAGGATTTTCGCCTCTAATTGCCGGAGATGACAGGAGACACTGCTCGTCTTTCATTACCATAATGACACAAACAATTTTAATCTTCGACAGTCGAATCTGCGTGTGTGCGGCCGGAGGCTTCAAAGAGTGTGTGTGTGTGTGTGTGTGTTTACATGTGGAGGGGCTGAAAGCTGGTGAAATGGAATCATGGCATAAACAGACTTCTACTGTATTTACATGAAAATGCAGCAGATTAAGAAAATCCTCCAGCTTTGGAATTCGATGACACGCCAACATTTATTCCTAGTGGTTAAAATACTGCGACACATCCACTGTGGTAATCTGGTTATGTCGCACGTTATTATGACCTAAGAGGTAAAACCCCCGTAAGCAGAGGTGGAAAGAGTAAAAAAAGAAATGTACTCAAGTAAAAGTAGCACTACTCTGATGAAAATGTAGTTCAATTACAAGTCAAATGATCAGATTATGAGCTCATTCAAAAAGTCTTTGATTTTTCCTCAGATAAATACTGATTTACCTTTTAGTTTTAATGTCAGAACCTGAAGCTCCACGTTCAGACACATGTTTAATAAAATGTGTAGCTATTGGCAGGTTCCACTGTTCTGCACCATCATCAGCGCCGACTCTGATCATTCATGGCGTCACCCTCTTATGAGGCTGATTAGGATCTGAATGACTCAAATGCCACATTTCCCCGAACACTATACTTTGTTGGTTGCATTGATCTTTAATACATTTGATTATAATTAGCTCCTAAATGACCCGAGCTAAAGCCGCCACCGCTTTGAAATGTCAGTGAATATTTTATTTGGCAGCTGTGCGGTGAAATGTGTTTTTCAGACGTTAGTGAACTTGCTACATCCGGTACCGGGACAAATTCAAAAGCAGAATATTCATGGGGGTGATGGACCTTTTTGAAAATAATGACAAACTTCGTGTGAGAAAGTGAGAAATGAAAATCCTTAAAGATCCCGAGCAGCTAATATGGCGCGACACCTGTGTGATTATAAAAAGAGAGGCATGCAGCATCTTTATTACGGCTGCCTGTCAGCGGATGATCGATCGCCATCATTAAACACTTGACACAAACTCATCAGACGCGTCTGCAGACGAGCGCAGTTACAGACGGAAGATTAATGTGGATTTGATCGGCCGCAGAAAAAACAAAGTTTTACTCGAATGCACCAACGAGGAAGACTGAGCAGGGAGACGTTTCATTTGTTTTGAAACATGTTTTTGACCAACTGAAAGCAAGAAGTCGTCCATATGCAATTGATCTGAATACATTTTGAATGTTCTGATTAACATGAGGTCAGTGGGACCACTAACATGTAATCAATTGATAGTTTTAACATTAGTAGTAGTCGTAGTATGAATCCATGTGTTAAATTATTAATGATAATAATAACATTAATGACAAGTACTACTATTTTTTATTTAATTATTCATTTATCTATTTATTTTCGATGTATTTTACGAAAATATGTGTGAAATAATTTACATGTTAAGTGAATGATGTCATTTTTTCTCTAAACTCTTGTGTGTTGCCAATTTAGGGGTCAGATGTCAGGGAGTGGGGGCGGCAGTGGCTCAGTGGGTGGAACAGCCTTTGGAAGCAAAGGTCACTGGTTCGAGTCCCACTCGGGCCCTGCTGAAGTGTCACTGGCCCCGACACTGATAAGACGGTAGACAGGGAGTGTGTGTACACACACACACACACACACACACACACACACACAAATACTGCTCATGGGGTCAAAGCTACTTTTGTTTCACATGAATATTGAACAAAGCGGTAAACTGAGAGAAATGATGACATCATCTTTGAGAATTCTTCACCAGACTTCAAGAATCCTGAGAAGGCTGATCAATTCAAGTATTGACACCTCTTCATCCACCTGGTACAGGTCCATGTGTGATTCCGGCTACTCACTCACTCCAGAAGCCGGGGCACTAAATGTATACGAAGCTGTTTGAAGGGCAACGAGGGGGCAAATCCATACGTGTGGATGCTTTTCAGGAGATGTGACTCCTGTCATTTTCGTGGCCCGGTGCTTCCACGGGAGCGAGACGAGGGGAAGTTCCGGCGAAACGTCTGCGCTGAATGATTTATCAAGTTGCGAGTTGCAGTTCAGCGCACGAGCGGAATGCAAAAGAGAGGATCCTCCTCCGGGTTTGAGGCGAGGAGCTGGAGCTGCTGCTGCTGCTGCTGCTGCTGCTGCTGCTGCCGTATGGAACAGTTTTTTTTGGAGGCTCACCTGATGATTTGAAAGGGGGGGAATGGGACGCTGCAGGTGAGCGCTGCCTGCCTGCAGCATGACAGAGCAGGCGCTGCCAAGGACGCCCCACATCTCACCGACAGCGCACAGATCTGTCTCTCTCTCTCTTTTTTACTGCCCCTGTCAGTGAATCTTCTTTCACAGTCCAGGTAAACAACATCCCAGGATTTATACAAGGCGTCAGCCGGAGGCGAGAGGATCTTCTCTTTAGTCGGGATGCTGCGAGAATTTATAACATATTTAAACGTCTTTTCAGAAAATATCCGGAACATTGGGTCAAAGCCAAGTACACAGTGTCCGCGCGCATCTGATGAGAGAGGAACGTCTGAGTCTATGTCAGATGTTGACGGATACAAGCCCCTCCCACTTATCACTGGAGTCCAGCACGTCCGACAGCAAGTTAGGGAAATATTACCCTTTAGACCTCATATTAGTGCAGTACCACTTTCTACCACTAGAGTGAGTCGTGATGACAGTATGTAATTGTTTTGTAATATTTTTGGAGCGGACAAAAATGACTAAAATCGTACACACTGCACCTTTAATTTTAAGTTGGGTTTTTTTATATGTTGGACAAGAAATGGTATGGCTTCATAGTGGTAGTGCTCGTATATCATCACTGGTCAAATACAGACATCAAAGCAGGAACCGTCGCGCTGCTCTGCTGCTGAACACACAACTTTTTCCAAGATGGCCTCCTCCTCCGCAAACATCTGCAGCGGCTCATCCTCTCTTATTCTTACCATCACATAACCTTCATCACCACGTCCTTGAATCAAGACTCGAGATAATATCCAGTTTTCCATCAAAGTCAAACATTCTTTTGAGCATCAGACTCAGGAACGATGAGGCAACACGTATGTCCTTATTCTTTTTTTTTGCCCCTGATGTTTTAATTGGCCCTGGTGATACATGTTGAATTCCAAGTGTTTTTTTATCTCACCACAGAGAGGAGGGAAAGCCCCCACAGGGACGATCATGTGGCTCTCCTTGTTATGCAATCACTGTTACCACGGCAACTCCTACAACTCCCAGACAATTACTTAGGCTGCATCTTCATTTGCATTAAAGGAAAAATAAAGACGGGTTAAAGTCTTTTTTTTTTATTTTAAAATTAGGTCCCTTGGAGCAAAGTAGTTACACCAATCAAATATAAATGTAAAAAAAATAAATTTAAAAAAGATATATAATTGTGGTTTAACTTGATAATTCAGTTTCTCCCGTGGGGGCAATAAGTGAAACATCAGAAGAATAAAAAGTAGGAAAAATCCCGAATAGAAGATAAGAAGAGTTAATTATGATTCAAACTAGAGATGAAGACGAATCCTAAGAATGTGAGAATATTTTTTTATCACTTATTCTAAAAGACGGACATTTATATATTTAATGTCATTATCACAGTGGGTAATTCTGGTGTGTTAATGGGATCAATGACACGTTTTACTTATACTATGAGGTTATTTATGATCTCATTAGTGAGATAAATAATCCATTTGCATAACGGAGAACCTATGGAAGCCTTCACTTATCATTTACACTCACAATCGGTTAAGTTTGACTATTCTGGGCTTCTGAACAAACATGGCGGCCTCCATAGTAGCTTCAGCTAAATCTTTAAGACGTGTGAACTATATAAACCATGAACCAATTCAGATTAGTTTAGTTTTATTGACAATGGTCATTATCTATTATACCTCTAAATTGATATATGGTAACTATTATTCATTAAGTGACTGTGAAAAAAACGATTATGTATTTTGACTTTGGAAAATGGGGATGGTGGACTTAATGGGAGACTGGAGCTGGGCCCCAATTACCTCGCCCCAGTCTTCCCCAGTTGGAAAGTGACAAGTTAAAGTCGGCTGAAGACCAGTATATGAATTCTTTAAAGAAAAGCCTTCGATTTCTCTCTGTGCGCTGGATTTGCACTAATTCCCTACAATGAAAAAGAAAAAAGCCGAAGCCGCTCACATCACATCACAGTTGGACAGAAAGTCAAACTAATTGTAGAAGGTGGTGGAGCAGTTCCAGGAAACACCTCGGGGCCCTTTTTGGGGAGGAAAAAAAAAGACGTGCTGTGCCTTTAAGAAGTTTAATTGGCTGCAGTGTTTTTAAAAACGGCAGCTTCGCTCATCCGCAAAGGCTCAGGTCTCGTCTCATTCCCTTTTAGTAGCAGGCTCTATGCAGGTCTCTTGAAGTGGATTCCAAAGACATGTGAGGATTAACATGTGGTATAACGGGTGGTGAGACGCATGGAATTGGGGCACAGCAGGGTTTAAACTGTTTCAGGACCACGGAGAGAGACAGACTGAATGTTTCAGGACCAGGGAGAGAGACAGACTGAATGTTTCAGGACCACGGAGAGAGACAGACTGAATGTTTCAGGACCACGGAGAGAGACACACTGAATGTTTCAGGACCAGGGAGAGAGACAGACTGAATGTTTCAGGACCACGGAGAGAGACAGACTGAATGTTTCAGGACCACGGAGAGAGACACACTGAATGTTTCAGGACCAGGGAGAGAGACAGACTGAATGTTTCAGGACCACGGAGAGAGACAGACTGAATGTTTCAGGACCACGGAGAGAGACACACTGAATGTTTCAGGACCAGGGAGAGAGACAGACTGAATGTTTCAGGACCACGGAGAGAGACAGACTGAATGTTTCAGGACCACGGAGAGAGACACACTGAATGTTTCAGGACCAGGGAGAGAGACAGACTGAATGTTTCAGGACCACGGAGAGAGACAGACTGAATGTTTCAGGACCACGGAGAGAGACACACTGAATGTTTCAGGACCAGGGAGAGAGACAGACTGAATGTTTCAGGACCACGGAGAGAGACAGACTGAATGTTTCAGGACCACGGAGAGAGACACACTGAATGTTTCAGGACCAGGGAGAGAGACAGACTGAATGTTTCAGGACCACGGAGAGAGACAGACTGAATGTTTCAGGACCACGGAGAGAGACACACTGAATGTTTCAGGACCAGGGAGAGAGACAGACTGAATGTTTCAGGACCACGGAGAGAGACAGACTGAATGTTTCAGGACCACGGAGAGAGACACACTGAATGTTTCAGGACCAGGGAGAGAGACAGACTGAATGTTTCAGGACCACGGAGAGAGACAGACTGAATGTTTCAGGACCACGGAGAGAGACACACTGAATGTTTCAGGACCAGGGAGAGAGACAGACTGAATGTTTCAGGACCACGGAGAGAGACAGACTGAATGTTTCAGGACCACGGAGAGAGACACACTGAATGTTTCAGGACCAGGGAGAGAGACAGACTGAATGTTTCAGGACCACGGAGAGAGACAGACTGAATGTTTCAGGACCACGGAGAGAGACACACTGAATGTTTCAGGACCAGGGAGAGAGACAGACTGAATGTTTCAGGACCACGGAGAGAGACAGACTGAATGTTTCAGGACCACGGAGAGAGACACACTGAATGTTTCAGGACCAGGGAGAGAGACAGACTGAATGTTTCAGGACCACGGAGAGAGACAGACTGAATGTTTCAGGACCACGGAGAGAGACACACTGAATGTTTCAGGACCAGGGAGAGAGACAGACTGAATGTTTCAGGACCACGGAGAGAGACAGACTGAATGTTTCAGGACCACGGAGAGAGACACACTGAATGTTTCAGGACCAGGGAGAGAGACAGACTGAATGTTTCAGGACCACGGAGAGAGACAGACTGAATGTTTCAGGACCACGGAGAGAGACACACTGAATGTTTCAGGACCAGGGAGAGAGACAGACTGAATGTTTCAGGACCACGGAGAGAGACAGACTGAATGTTTCAGGACCACGGAGAGAGACACACTGAATGTTTCAGGACCAGGGAGAGAGACAGACTGAATGTTTCAGGACCACGGAGAGAGACAGACTGAATGTTTCAGGACCACGGAGAGAGACACACTGAATGTTTCAGGACCAGGGAGAGAGACAGACTGAATGTTTCAGGACCACGGAGAGAGACAGACTGAATGTTTCAGGACCACGGAGAGAGACACACTGAATGTTTCAGGACCAGGGAGAGAGACAGACTGAATGTTTCAGGACCACGGAGAGAGACAGACTGAATGTTTCAGGACCACGGAGAGAGACACACTGAATGTTTCAGGACCAGGGAGAGAGACAGACTGAATGTTTCAGGACCACGGAGAGAGACAGACTGAATGTTTCAGGACCACGGAGAGAGACACACTGAATGTTTCAGGACCAGGGAGAGAGACAGACTGAATGTTTCAGGACCACGGAGAGAGACAGACTGAATGTTTCAGGACCACGGAGAGAGACACACTGAATGTTTCAGGACCAGGGAGAGAGACAGACTGAATGTTTCAGGACCACGGAGAGAGACAGACTGAATGTTTCAGGACCACGGAGAGAGACACACTGAATGTTTCAGGACCAGGGAGAGAGACAGACTGAATGTTTCAGGACCACGGAGAGAGACAGACTGAATGTTTCAGGACCACGGAGAGAGACACACTGAATGTTTCAGGACCAGGGAGAGAGACAGACTGAATGTTTCAGGACCACGGAGAGAGACAGACTGAATGTTTCAGGACCACGGAGAGAGACACACTGAATGTTTCAGGACCAGGGAGAGAGACAGACTGAATGTTTCAGGACCACGGAGAGAGACAGACTGAATGTTTCAGGACCACGGAGAGAGACACACTGAATGTTTCAGGACCAGGGAGAGAGACAGACTGAATGTTTCAGGACCACGGAGAGAGAATCTCGTGCAGCTATGATGTCATCGTGGCAGTATTTCTACAATTTCATTTAGCAGACGACTTTATCCAAAGCAACAAACAACTGCGGGTGGAGAGGCCAGGAATTTAACCCACAACCTCATGCAATGATACAATGATAACAAGCGGAGCTTTAATATCTGACTCAAGATCTTGAAAGAAGACCACTCTCTAGATCTCTGCAACACCTTGGAACCTTCATCATCCAGGGCTTCACCAGACCTGGGGAGAATATAAAGTCGACGGTTGCACTAATATCATTTGATCAAATTACCGAATGTCGATTTTTCAAGATTTGGGACTCGAACCTTTCTGGTGTGCGGGGGTAGGCCCCTGCCTCACCAGGTCCCAGGCTGAGCACTGATCCTCGGTTATTCCTCGGCCCTCTGAACTCGGCCGCCCCGCGGAGGAGCGGCCGCTCCGCCGCTTTGATCGTCTTCAGGGGGCCTCAAGGTCGGAGCACAATGGAAAAAATTCCCAGGTGGAAATCCCAGGTCTTATCGGTGTGACCTTCACCGGCGCTGACACCACTGATTCCACAAATACAACAATCCCTCAACAGTGACATCATGGCTCATTCTTCAGAACGCGGGGGATCGTACGACGACTAACACAATGTACGGTCTTTGTCAGTGCGACGTTGCAGGTCTGCCTGTTATTTACAAAGGTGGTTCAAAAAGTTCTCAGCCCTGCCCAGAAACTGTCACAGCAGCAAACACACATTTTTCTACTGTCTCCTTTAAATTTCAATGGAATTAGTCTAGAGACAGGGACGGAGCCACGGGGTGGCCAAAGCTGGCCAAGGCCACTAGAGAAAAAAAAACAATCTCCGGCCCCCTACCACCAATTTACCGGCAACCTTTGCGTGGAATCATTTCTGTGGTTGCTCCCACAGGGACGCAATTCAACAGCGCACCTCGAACGAGTGGTTCTCCACTAAAACAGATGGTGGCGGTAATACTCTCAACTTGAATGTCAACCAGTAATACAATCACAGAAGAGGAAGTAGCGTGGACAGACTTGGAGATACGAGTCGACTGTTACTTGGTACAAAGACTCATCGTTTCCAGATCTGCCCCAAAATGGCTAGATACGCCCTATGTTTTTCCAAGTGAGGCCGAGAACTTTTTGAAGGGTTCAAGAAGGAGGAACTTTCATGTCCACGTCTTTAAATCAGCTTGCAGCTTTGATAATAATAAATAAATAATTAAACTGACAGTGTGATTTTATAACCATCTCTAAAACACCCGAGGAGGTTGTGGTTGATTGGTGTTTGAAGATGATTGTTATGAGATTGCAGTTTATCTGGTGGAGCGTGGATCACAAATCAAGGCCGAGTCCTGGATTCAGGCCCAGATACGACCCTTTCCTACACATCACACACACACACACACACACACACACACACACACACACACACACACACACACATCTTTTTCATTCTATCTCAATGAAACAATGTTGTCAATCTAAAGGGAAACTGTGCTGTATTGTGAGTCGAAATATTTGATTTTACACTTAAAAGGTGCAGTGTGTAAGATTAGGTGACATGTAGAGTTGAAGTTGCAAGATGTATCCATCACCTTTAACCTTCGGTAGCCCTACGTTGTCACTAAAGTTCAAAAGATGCTTTTTTCCCACTCTGGGGCTAGAGTACAAACATGGCAGCCCCCGTAGAGAGGATCAGCTCCCTCATGTAAACATACATTCATGGGCTCATTTAAGGGTAATGGAAAAAATTTAAACTTTGGGGTGATTATAAACTCTTAAAAATGACTATGACATTTTTCACGAGTGACATAAATGACCAAAATCTCACACACTGCACCTTTAAATGATTTGCTTCATCTTAAATGTAATTACGACTCGGTTTCAAGCGGCGTTTGACATCACCTCCCTCCCTCGGCAGCGGCAGCAGTGACATTGGCAGCAGTAGTAGCGGTGACAGGCTCCAATAGCCTGGTACGAGCCTCATTCAACGCTCAAGGTCCGTTGTTTGGAGAAGAGGAGCGCGGCTATGGCAACACACAGTCACATGGCTCAAGCATCCATCAGCTGCTGGAGATGCAGGGACGCACTTTTCCCACCCTTTAACGTGCAAACGTGTTCGAAATAACAATAAATAAACAATAAATCTTATACAGGACACTTCAAAGACCCTCACACAATTAAAAAGCCTCCATTATGTCAACAAGTGGTCATATGAACAACAACAGTAGGGATGCAGAGATGCCAAAATAGCTCACTTTGAATTTCAAAGATTGAATGGGTGTTTGTTGAAATGATCAGAAATAATCAATTATCGGCCAATGCCAAAAGGTCAAAGGCCAACATGCTGATGTCTGACGCACTCAGGAAACGGGGACCGTCGTAACGACTCAGCCAACGGACGAGAAAGCGAAATGACAGTGAAGTAACAATTCGAAACAAACTAATGGTGCATTCCATTAATCCTCGTCGAGCGCGGGGCCAAAGCGTTTGCGCGCATGATTGAACTCATACATTCAGGTTTTTAATCCAATATGTTGAATTGTTGCCCTGATCGCGCGGACCTGTTCACATGGGGCCTTTGTGTTAACATGAGAGACAACAACTCGTCTGAGGCCGCGTTCAGTCCTGTGCTTTTAAAGCAGAGTGACACACGTGCCAGAGAGCAGGGCCCTCACTTCGAAATCCACTTCGTCAAAAATATGGTTTTTACCAGAACAAATGCTGAATTCAAATTAGAATTGGGTTACTGTATATGTTAGAGCAGCTATTAAAGGTGCAGTGTGGAGATTTGACAGATGGAATATCTATGAAATAATATTTTTTTCTAAGAGATGGTTTAAGCGTTTGTTTTGACAGGACCAGTCTATTTGAATGAATACAAATTGTTGTCTTATGCTCAGGAATACAGAAGAACACTACTTTCAAAAGCACATAGGGGTGGTTTTTCTAAAGTAGGACTTTTATTTTGAAGGCTAAGAAAGCGAGGGGGAGACGCCGTGAACGGAGGCTACCGGACGCAGCTGCGCTTCCTCGCATGTAAACATCAAGCGTGTGATAGAGTCACACGGATGGGAAATGGACGCATTTCAAAATAAAAGCATATTCAGCTCATTTTTTCGAGCATCGTGTATAAAACAGCGCGGCTCTTACTCGACTCCACAGGCCATGAAATGCCCAGCTCTGCTCCGTGACAACAAAAACTACAATCTGCATATTTCGGTGATTTACGCACTTCATCTCGGTTGACGGAAAAGGAACTCCTTCCACCCCAAAGCCCACACACCGGACCTTTAACAGAGCTCGGCGGGTCACTTTCGACCAGTGCATTGGAAGTGCTGCGTAAACTTGTTCGCGAACAAATACCCATTAGCACTGGGGCGAATATTAAGCATCCACATTGTCCCCGTCGCTGTCGAACTTCTGTCCCCGATTTCCAAAGAGCCGACCGATAATTGATGAGCCCCCTTAAAAAGTAATTAGGCCGCGCACGGCGTTCAGGTGTGTGGCTGTGGACCGGGTAGGGTGGGTGGGGGGGGGGGGGGCCCTGGGCCCG
>JAFBJT010110219.1:52492-95418 GCA_016785325.1 Chascanopsetta lugubris | reverse complement strand
GCGAGAGAGAGTGGGAGGGGGGGAGAGAGAGAGAGAGAGAGAGAGAGAGAGAGTGAGAGAGAGAGAGAGACAGAGAGAGAGAGAGACAGAGAGAGAGAGAGACAGAGAGAGAGAGGGTGGGAGGGAGGGAGAGAGGTTGAGGCAACTCATTTCCTTTTGGCCAGATTCCCGCGATCGCTCAGAGCATTTGCTCTTAATTCCCTCCTTTATTAGCCACATTCTTTTGTATATAATTAAAACATTTCTCAAGTGAGCATGTGCGCGCTTGTTTTATTTTCAAAGCTAGATTTTTTTTTTTTCATCAGCAAACACATTGTGTGTGTGTGTGTGAGTGTGTGTGGCGCGCAGCCTCCCTGAATGAAAGAGGCCCGCGCGCAGAATATGAGAATATAAGGGGCAGAATTAGGTGAGAATTTGTCAGCAGTCGGCCATTGTGCCGGGGCCTGTGTGTTATTATATTTCCTTTCATACGGAGGTGACCTCCTTTGTGTTAACAAAGAACACCGGGATGAAACTGAGCTCCGTGTGCTTCTCACCCGCCGCTGA
This sequence comes from Chascanopsetta lugubris, assembly GCA_016785325.1. Taxonomy (NCBI): domain Eukaryota; kingdom Metazoa; phylum Chordata; class Actinopteri; order Pleuronectiformes; family Bothidae; genus Chascanopsetta; species Chascanopsetta lugubris. The sequence continues at coordinate 94,872 of JAFBJT010110219.1, read as the reverse complement.
TAATGCGGTAACCCACCCACCCCCCACCCCCCACACCCCCACCCGACACCCTCCTCTTCTCCTTGAGGGAGCGCTTTAATTTATGCTTTTTCATCTCCCTGGGCGCGGGACTGTTAACCTGCTCCGTGCACCACTGATTCAGGGGAAGGGAAACCTCTTATGTAGACACAGGACTGCTGCGTCAAGGCGCCGCACGTCCACGTGGCCGACTTGATGCACACCTCGACTTTATTCCTCCATTACAGTCAGAAGAATTGGGGGTTGAGGGCCGGGAATTTCCGCGGGAATGTCAGAGTTTTGGACATGGGGCTAGGGGAAAAAAATATGCTTTTATTTTGAAATGCTTCCATTTCCTATGTGTGTGTGTGTGTGTGTGTGTGTGTGTGTGTGTGATTCTGTCATGCTTGATGTTTACATGTGAGCAAGCGCTGCTGCGTCCGGTAGCCTCCGTTCATAGCGCCGCCCCTCGCTTTCTTAGCCTTCAAAATAAAAGTTTGGAGAAACACCCCCATTCAATTCAATGTATAAACATGCACGCACGCACACACACACACATATACATTTCTATTAATTTGTATACTGATTTCTGATTGCGCTAACACTGAGTTGACAGGTGCTTCGTGTTGACCCTGTGTTAACAAATAAAGAACTAGAAATTAGATTGGACAATCATCAAGTCCAGTTATCAGGTGCAGATATTTGATTAAAGATTTGTTTTAAATGTATTTAAAACGTTTCATAGATTGTCCAACAGTGTGGTATTTGTGGAAGGAGGGAGGGGGGGGGGCTGCAGAAACCATTACGGAAACAGCCGAGCAAAACCACTGATTCAATACATTCACTTTGTGGCAAGGAAGCCATGTAATTGAAATATCTAGATAATGATAAAAGTGACTAAATGATATGAAATGAAGATTAAAAGAAAGAGAGAGAGAGAGAGAGAGAGAGAGAGAGAGAGAGAGAGAGAGAATAGAAGAAGCGCGGTCCAAAGAGGGGCCAGTGGTTGCCTTGAACAGTCTGGAAGGGAAAGGCCTAAATAGCGGAGCCATAGAGACATGATGAAAAGGGCCATTGTTGCTTTTGAAGGCAAAGCCCATCTCTCAAGGACATCTAATTAACAGACAACAGCTGAGTCCATTTGAAATGGTAATGTTTTCCTTTTTAAATGCACGCTTTTCAGTGCCTTATTGCTTACTCCAGCAGACATTAGTGGCTTTCCTTTCCCGCCTGCCTTATTTACTACACTCCATATATTGTTGCTACTTGTGCAGGCATTTCTCTCTGACCTCTTCAGCGCACGATGACGAGCCCGCGGGACAGTGAAAGGCATTTCAGCGGGGCTTTAGCTCCGCGCAGGGTTTCCACGAACATTCACTCGTCCGAGACACAGTGCGATGAGAGGTAAACACGCGGGGAAGTTGAATATTTTAAAAAAAGACATATTAAACCCCGTTTGCGGGCCAATCGCTTTGACAGACGAGGCACGAGGGCTGCCACTAAACCGTTCCTAATTATTCAGGATGCGGCTTGTGTTTTGGTGTTTACACCTGGTATTAACATGTGTTTTTGACAGCTATCCAATCACCGAGGACGATCGCTAGCAGCAACTTCCTGTTGTGGTGCCAGGGACGCAAGTATCCACAGGTCGGCCCCCGTCAGCGCTTCTTTCCCGGGAGTTCGCCGGTGTGACTTTTTGTGTAAACAGCCAGGAGGCTGTTTAATGCAGTGGTTCGAGACAGGTATGGGTTCGAGACCCAACATCACACCTGAGTGACGGGCAGCGACCCAAGCCGAGAAACATTTTCAACTTCTTCAAGAAATGTAATCAATGAAAAAGATGGTGCCGTTTGGACCAAAAACGACCGTTTTTGGGTCGCGACCCACCAGTTGAGAACCACTGGTTTGGTGGGAACACAGTTCATAGCCTCCTGTTCAGCACAAAGAAACTGCGGCACTACGGCACTATCTAAATATCATATACTTCAGTTATGACTCAGTCTCGCACATAGATCCAGCATTTCAAAATAAAACCACATCTAATCAAATTGTAAGTTTGGATACTCATCCAAAGCACTGTGCTAAATTATTCAAAAGATTCATAAGCTCCGCCTTAATCAGCTACAACATTGGAATACGATGAAAATGATTTAATCAAAAATAAGGATTCAGAGATATTATGACAAAACATGAGCCGTTCTACAAAATGCTTTGGAAAACTTTTACTGGCCTGGAACTCCTTTCGGGTAGAAAATGGTGGAGGAACTGAGGAGTTTCATCAGATATAAAATCCCTGGTAATGTGTTGTGTATCTCAGTGTGTGCGTGTGTGTGTGTGTGTGCACCTGATGCATGCACACTGCCCTCACACACGCAGACAGAGACAGAGGTGCTAACTACTCACACTGTGCATCTGTCCTTTTTGTCTCTCCCATGGGGACAATCTCAAATCAATAGCTGCTATGTTAAAGATGCAGCTCTTCATCTGACCTGTCCTCCTCTCGTCTTCATCATGGCCCTTTTTTTGGCTTTCTCTCTCTCTCTCTCTCTCTCTCTCTCTCTCTCTCGACGCCCCTTAACCCCTCCGCCCCCCCCTCCCCTGACTCCCTCCCTCCCTCCTTTCCTCACCGCTCATAAAAACGACGTGGCCACGCGCTCTCGACAAATTGTTGAAGACAGTCGGGTCTTGAGGTGAAGACCCCCGCGGGTCAGAGATGAGACAAAAGCGCTCCATCGCATCGGGCCCCTTTGGTTTCCGAGTAGGGGGGATGGGGGTGGAGGAGGAAGGTGGGGGGGGGGGGTGCCTTGAGAGCGCTCAACTGTCCTGGGAGTCGTTTGCCTCTTGATTTTGGAATCAATGAAGGGGCAGTGAAGGGAGGGGAGGAAGGTTTCTGTGGCAGAAAATGGCATTAGAGTTAATGACCGAGTTTGTCCCAGAGGGCCGGTCCATATTAAAGCTATTTCAGCAGTGACAGCTCGCACCACATGACCTGACTGATTAATAACTAAACGCTGCTCAAATAGGAATAACAATAAGTGTCAGTCACAAATGAAAGGGAAACAATCATTCAGTTGGACTGAGCCCTTTTCATTTTTTTTCTTTTTTGTTGATGGAGATCCAAGGTCTGTGTGACGCCTGGTGGCCTGGACCCTGGATTTTATTTATTTTTATACTTTGGTGAAATCGAAATGTTACATACATATAAAAGGTGGGTAAAAGGTATTAGTATATTGTTAGTTTCACTATTGATTCATATGTCTGTAATTTGCATTGAAACAATAAAGAAATCTAATAAAAGAAATGATAAAATGACATATATATATATATCAAATCAAAATGTGTAATCTGATGTCCAAAAGTGAATTTATTTCCATATCTACAGGCAGGTATTAATTATATACTGATGTATTTATGAGTTTGTAATAACCTGAATCAAACTTTGATTTTAGGATAGACAAAAAAAAAATTACCCAGTGTAATCATAATGATCAAAGCTAACTTGGAAAAGAGGGGTGAAACAGTAAAACCCAACTTCACCTGCCACTAAACCCCACACACTGTGGCTTTATTGACGACATCAGAGGCGAGCACACCGAGGTTGTATCATCTGCAGTTTATTCACACGAGCAGCTGCTGGAGGAAAAAAAAAAATGAGCATATTGATGAGATATTCATGAGGGGCCGAAAACACGATTGCTTAAGGGCCCGGGAAGTTTCTGGCACCTGCAACAGAAAATGTATTTCTGAAAAAACTCAGAGGTCAGAGAAATAACTTCACCTCCCAAATGCACGGCTTGTATGTGTGACAGAAGTTCACAAAATCAAAAAAAATTGCAGATTAAGTAGATTTGCATTGGACTGCCTGCTGGGCAGACTTTTTTATTTTTTAATTTTTTTTTAAATAATCAGTCACGTCTGTGTGTGAAAACCATCCCTAAACCCACTGGTTCAGCCTGCAACCACCAGTTGGAGAGGACCCATTATGTCGCAGATTGTTCTGAATGCTGATAGGATCGTGTCGGTGCAGAGGCGCCGCCGCCGCCCATCTGATATTTACCACCGCGAGTCTGCTCGGGGGTGACGAGGGGGCAAGGCCGAGTCCCACGTGTCCGGCCGGGGAGCAGATTAAAGTGCTGGGGGAGAACGCCGCACGCGGCTGCCCGCGATGAGAAAAATAATAATGTGGACATGGCCTTCCCTTTATGACGGTAACAACACATTCTCCAGAGACCAATCTTTTTTTATCAATTCTAAAGAGTGACAAACAGCGCGCCGACAGCCCAAAGCCAGGATTGTATGAGAGGATGTATGGAGCATTTATGATGCTTGTGTGACCTGCAGGCGATGGTGACAAAAGCGGGCAAACAAACTTATATTACTGTCGGCCATCTTTTATCCAAACAGGCGCATTGTATCTGGTTATTTCTCTGGAAATGAATGAGGCACTGGCTGCACCCTGTGCGCGGCATCCTTGAACTAATGTGACGGCGGCAAAATAAAAGAGCCGATCAGATATGAATGAAGAGGTGTGCCGCGTCGGATTGGGGACAGGCGGCGTGATAAAAAAATTAAAGAAATAAAAAAAGACTAGCCGGCGTTGGATTTCTTCGTGGCGGTCACTTAATGGAAGTGAAACGTTGAAATGCTTTAAAGTGAGATGAGGAGCACGATGGAAATTGTAGGACTGAAGTGGACGAGTTAGATCTTAGCATGACAGTGAGCTGCATTCCCGGCATGAGACACTCTACGAGCCTGTGGCCGACGGTGACGGAGCCTCGGTGGGTGGAGACAAACTGCTGACTCGTGCTATGGCCAAACCACGATGTCGTTTTTTGGAATCCAACAGAGTTTGCAGCAAGATGGATGTTTGGTACAAAAATGAATATAAAGCTCACTTCCTGAAATAAAATAAAAAATCAAAATAAAAGCATGTCCGTTCATTGCATTATTGCATGATGGGATGCACATGATGATACTCTAACGCGATGATGATCATTCCAAACGTCATACTGTCTCTCTGCTGTTGAACACACAGCCGGTGTGAGGAGCCAACAACCACAACACACGGCAGACACACACACACACACACACACACACACACACACACAGCCAGTTTGGCCCCATGCAGTAAACAAACTGCCTGTATTTGTATAGTCCATACAGTCAGAAAGGGAGTTGCACAGTTCTCAACATATATGTGTCAATAACAAAGAGATAGGTCTGGAATAAATAGTTTTTACTATTTATTCTAAGTCAGAAATGTGTTATAATAATAATTAACGCATCAGCATCACATCGGTAACAATAGCACTGTGCATTTAACTCGGCCACATGTCGCTATAAGGAAAAGCCAATTACAAATGTCCACTATAGGAAAATTTTGAACTGTACAGATCACGGGAGTTACAGCCTGTGATGATAGTGTTGAAGAACCTTCATCACCTCACTGCTCCGACACTGACACTGCTCTGCTTCACCACGAGTAAATAGGATATTCTGCCGGTTCCATCACGAGTCACGACCATGGGGCTAAACAACCAGATTCTGCAATATAGCGACCGACTTGAGCTCCCTGCCAACGAACTCTATCTGCATTTCACAAATGCAATTGTGCAGAACTAAAAGCCTTCCGTTTTGACACATTAGAGAATCGATGCTTGACCGAGCACTTCTCCAGCTCACTGTTAAACTGTGGCCCGCGTGTCCTGCAGCGCTGGTGCGCAACACACGGCGCAGTGTGTAAACACACCTGCTGTTACCAACGGATTTCATCCTGGAACTTCAGGAAAACCACACAATCCTTCCTACAGCACCATCACAGCAGGGGGGGCATTATTTCTCATATGGATGGATGGCTGCCTTTGCTGTGATAAATAAAATGTCATGCATCATCTGCAAAAGCACAAATGCCTTTCTCTACAATGTATTGAACTATAAAGTGGTCATAATCCCCAAAAATATATTTTCATATAAAGTTGGAAGGGACGTTACGTCACAGATGTAATACACTACTACTACAACTATATGTAATACTAAGACCATATAAGTGTATTTGAAAATATGTTTATTGCCATGTGTTTGTGCAAATGTGATGGTGAGGATGATGATGATGATGATGTGTATGTACGTGTGTATGAATATGTATATATAAATGTCAATATGTACGTATCCAATGGGTGTAGGTATGTGTATATATTCATAATGCATGTGAGTAGTGTTGATCCTTGTTTTCCTGTCATTCCTGATTGCACATGAGTTCCACCTGTGTGCTTGTGGCATTAACAATAATGCGGGGACCTAAATCTGTAAAGATTCCCCCTATAGGTCCTTGTGAAAAATATGATTTGGAGGTGAAGACGTGTTTTATGGCGAGGTTTAGGTTGAGGGGTCACGGTAACTATGGCAAAGCAACACGGAAAATCAATGTGAGGGAATGTAACGTTCTCTGGGGTCACGGAGACACGACTCTCTGAACTGTGCAAAAAAAAAAAAATCGGCTGCAATCAAACGGCACGTGCTGCTGACCGCGCTGAGCGCGTGGGCCTACGGTGGTCGCGTGGGCGTAACGCAGGGATGTTACAAAGTGCACGGAATCAAACGTGCGACAATAACACCAACAAAAAAAAAATGGCACGTCGAGAACAAAAACGGCGCCAAATCTGTGCGAGATCTCCGAGCGCTGAACACAACGGCATCTGATCCCTCGCGCATCTCGGGTATTATGCAACGGCGCAAAAGGAGAGAGGCGCCACACTGAAGGGGGGGGGTTGAAAGAGGTATAAATAGATGCCGTTATTCTGAAGCATCTAATGTGAAACAACATCGTTCTCCCCGACAATGCGTCGCGGCGTCTTTGAAACCAAACAGAGCCCCTTTAATGCACTCCTTTGTCTCGCCTGTCTTTCTGCGCCGCTGTGATGGAGAATTGTTGAGGAACTCACAAGCTCCAGATTAAAGTGGTCACTGTAATCAGGCTGCCGATTTTAATTGTAAGAGCCTCGTGCTTGGCACCGTTTCGTTTCCTCTCCCTCTCTCTCTCTCTCTGTCCTCCTTGACAAAAATCTGACAGTGGCTTTGCATGGCAAACCTGTTTAATGAATGACTAATCCAGCAAGAGCGCATTATGGCAAACTGTCACACACACATTGTACCAATATTAACTTGAATTTACATTATCATCCGCTGGTAATGCCGGAATATTTGGATTTCCATTAATGCATGGCCCCGTCCGTGTTGAGAAGCAAAAACAGAACTAAATCTGTTTTCCCTCCCCCCCCCTCTTTTGATTGGGTGTCGGCGTTAGCGCCGCGCCGAGGAGCTTTCTTTATTGGGATGACAGCTCCGAGGCTTTCCCGCTCCTCGCAATCAAGCCGGCAAACAAAAGGCCCCGCTCGCATTACTCAAAACCTCTTCTCCGGCAGCAAAGCCAAACTCCTATTACACCATTGTAGCGCCGCTGTAAATCAACAAGAACAATGAGGGGAGGCACAATCACACGGGCCGGCACCGTCATCCGAATAAAACATGAACCCAAAGAACAATGAATCAGACGCTGGAGAAAATACTTTCCTCCTTCAGTTATTTATTGTGTTGATCTTCCAGCTCTCTCTCGCTCTCGCTCGCACGCTCGCTCCCGCTCGCTCTCTCTCTCTCCCTGTTTATATTTTTATGATCCCATTTCTGACACCCCAGACTTAAAGCCAAAATAAATCCAGGAGGCAGACATTTAGTTACTCTGGGGTGGGCACCCGACATGACCATAAGGTGTAACAGTCTGCACTAAAGAGAGATCTGAAAGGGGAACATCAGACACTCGGTAAATACATTCCTGCATAGTTGTGTCCGCTTTGAACTTGGTGACATTCTGAACTGCTGACTGCATTAAGGAGTGCGGTGAGATCAGCCCGTTTACAGGCCAAAGGTAATAAAGCTGCAGCACATTAGAATATCTGGCTGCTGCTCCTCAAGAGACAAACTCCCAAAGACTATTTCATAAAATGGCTGCAGTAGATTCAACAGTAAAAAAAAAAGTGTGGCTTCTTCCTTTTGTACCCATACCGTTACTCTTATTGTATCGAGTGATGATTTGTTTGCTCACATTTCACGGCGGGGGTGCGCCAAGGTTACGTCTGCAACGTGGGATTCATGTCTATAAGCAGAGTGTCTTTACAGACAATTGATAGAAATGATGAAACAGTATTTTTGTAAAGTGATTGTTGTAGTATGAATATCATGTAGTAATGTTTGGTGCTGATGCAACAAGGACTGAGCTTTTTTTACACTCTGTGGTGCCGCTCTTTGCAGACGGTGCCTTGGCATGTGCCTCGTTGGCTGGAAGTGGGCGGTCCGTACGCAAAGAGGCGGAGCACAGGTAGAGATAGGGTGGGGCCCATGGTGCTGTCACAGCATCCAGAGGTCGGCCCAGGTGTCACTCCAGAGGCCATGCCCTTAATTATGCACAACTTCAAAAACACAATTAGAATAGAATTAAACAAGTAAAAAAAAAACATAGAGTTTCTTCTCCTCTGAAGTTGAACTCAGGGATGTTCGGGAGGGTGAGGGTGAGTTGATGGATACAACATGAGACTTCACCTCTAGATGTCACCGAATCTTACACACTGCACCTTTAAGACAAAATGAAAAAAGGAGGAACTGTCCCTGCAAATGGGGACTTAACTGTCCTGGTTTGCGTCACATGATTATGAAATTGCGAGTGAAACAAATAATTACAATGCAACTGGTGCCAAGCCTCTATATGGTACAGCCGTGATAATAATAATAGTAATAATATAATGTCAAACATACTATATGTTATCCTTGTGAAATATTTAAAACACTCACAGTTTGAAAATGTTGTCTTTGCACCATGACTGATCACCACAGCTTTATGTTCATTCTTTCACCGTATGCAATCCAGTACAGTCACCATGCGCAATGGCCGTATGTATCACTGCTGTACATTACCCGGTGCTGGTTCTGGAAATTAAATATTTTCACCATCCATCCGCACGACTTAGTTACTAATGCTTACACTTGGCTTAGTCCTGGTGGCAGCTTTTTTTTTTTTCCAAAAATGATGTATTTATTTATTTTTTATCAGCAAGTCACATAAATTAATGACGAAAGAGCCGGTCTGGATAGGACATCCATAAGCCCAAGACAAGCTGAGCGGTGGCAGTGGCGGGGGGGGGGGGGGGGGGTTAGACGGGGGGGGGGGGGGGGGGGGGGGGGGGGGGGGGGGGGGGGGTTAGACGGAAGAGCAAAGCAGCAAGTTTTGAATATTACTGACCCAGCACTTGGAAAAAGGCAAAGCACAACAAGACGAAAAATGAATGCCTTTTAGTCTGGAAATCCTTTCACCCGCTCACATTCAGCAGATCAGATTAAGAGAGAGGTTTAAGAAGATTTTGACACGCACAAAAAAAAATAAAAAAAAACTTCTGAGCCACGGGGAGGGGGTGAGTTGGGGGAAGGTGGTAGGGAGCAGTTTGTAATTCACCGGCTTCAGGCAATTCATCACAGAAATTGAGTTTCTAATGCAGCATCTTGTGAATCCCTTTTGCCCTGTCAACGTTTTAATACATTACATTGAGGATGTAAATCATGTTTCGGAATTTGGCGCAAACTACACAGCCGCCGCCGCCGCCGCCACTCGCTCTCGCCACCAGTCATCGCAGGCAGCCTAGGCACACGGTAACAGCCACGTATGGACATATGCATCGTGCGCGTAGCAGCCATGCAGGGGAGGGTTATTGGTCGGAGCGTCTCGCATCAATAAGGTCACGACATCGCATGCAGCCTGAAATAGACTGTTGATGTATGGTAAAAGATAGAGATTGAATGGATGAATTACAGTAAAAAAAAATAATAATAAAGATTCATTGAAAAAAATAAGTCAACGCCACGAGGCAACAGCAGCCATTACGGTGAATGCGGTGGGTCAGCAGTGACACACTGCCAGTCTGCCACCGACTTGAAAAGACAACAGCGGTCTCCTTTCACCAAAAGTGATGGGGTCATTGCATCAGCGCCACCGCAGATGTTCGTGATTGTGCGACAACATTCTGAAATGTTGTTCAAGCGTTCGACGGGTTAATTCCAGTCTTTGTCACTTTTCAGCAAACATCGTTGAAACTGCACGTGAAACCAAGGACGTTCAATCAGTCTGTGTATCAATATCATATCATACTGAAAAAACATGGCCGCCCCCGTAGAGAGGACCCACTCCTCTTGTAAATACACATCAATGGGCTCATTTAAATCGTTTACATTTCATTAAAAATCAATAAAGTCAATGATGTTGTGCGTAACCGAACAAATGCAATATGAGCTATTCACAGACATGTTTGAATCTAAATGAAGCACAGTACATACACACCACTATGAGAAAGACTGGTGCCACCTGCAGGTGGGTGTTTGTACTGCAGAGGCTGAATTGCACCGCAAGTTTGAATCCCATTGTTTATGTTCCACACCGAAGCCCGAGTTGTGACCACGTGCACTTTATTGTAATGAGGTGAGAACGAAGCTCAGAGAATAGTGACATCACCGCAATGGGTCAGAGTCTACTGCGGTACAACTATTCTTCTTTCATAGTCTATCATAAAAAGAAGTAAAATTAAAAATAAAAAAATACTCTGGTTTGTTCAGAGGTAGCACAAACGAACGTAGAAGGTGTGTAATGTTTTGATGGTAAAGATTCAAAGAGAGCTTTGTCTTCACACAAACAAAACAAAAAAAGCAGGTCACCTGAAGTTCATTCAGTCCCTCCACAGCTGAAAGAGCAGCAGTACTTTGGAAACTGTGCAGCTAGTTCAACAAGTTCTCCCTGCCATAGAGAGCAGCGCAACTTCAATGGACCTTTAATTTATACATCAACATGTCCATACAACCTATTTTCTTTCACGCGCAGCAGCTCTGCTGAACAATTGACAGCAGGGATGGAAGAATGTTAAATACAGTATGAGGTTATTGTACTTTTCACTTAAAGCTGTTTAGCAACCGGGCTGATTCATGTAGCACGGTGGAATTAATCATCCATCCATCAGTCAATCTATTCATCTTGCCATCCATTCATCCATCCATTTGTACACTTATATTCAATGCATCCATCCATCCATACTGGATGGATGGATGATCATTGACATCTGGATTGACATCTGATCAATCCATCCATTGACATTAATCCATCCATCATCCCATCTCTATATTTATCGTATCAGTCCATCCATTCATCCATTCAGTCATCCGTCCATCTATTCATACATACATTCATCTTTTCAATCCATCCATCCATCCATTCATCCATCCATCCATTTCTACATTTAGATTTTCAAAACATCCAACCCTCCATCCATCAATCCATCCATACATTCATCTTATCAATCCATTCATCCATCTATTTGTAGTTTCAGTCAATCCATACATCCATCCAATATTCCCAATGTGAAAAATCTGTCAAAATAAAACCAAAGTTAAATGAATTAGAAAAGATTTATTTTAAAAGATAAACTTAAAGAGAGAATGTTAAAACTTTAACATTAGGTACCAAATCAACTTATTACGTTTTCATTATGACAGCACAGGACACATCAATCCATACTTGATAAAAACATATATTAACCCTGAAGGACTTTACTTCTGGCTAAAACATAAATTATTTATCTTGAAAGAAATCACGACAGAAGCAACTCTGCTCCCATAGAGTGGCTGATATTAAGAGTAATGTTTAGTACAGTGGGGAAACATTAAAGCATCACACATTCACCTCCACACACACACACACGTTACGATTCCAGTCCAAAGCCTGCTTTGCCGACCTTTAGGCCACTACAGCCCCAATTAAACCTCAGCCTGGCAACGCCGCCTCCAACGGTGCGTTTCCCCAGTCAGTCATTCTTCTAATGCTTTTTCCCCTTTTACCACCGATTGTGCAAATACAGCACTGCAAGCATGTCTTCCTTGGTGCAGTCTGCCACTCACGCTGCTCCACGAGGTAAAGTGCACAATGAGCACATTCGCTTCAAATACGGCACTATCGTTTTCAGAGAGGGGGGGATCATAATATTCAAATCCGTATTTAACCTTTCAAGGCAGAAGGATTATGCAGCAAAGTCTCCATTCCAAGCGCTTTCCTCGCCCCCTACTCCCCTGCTATAATAACGATCATTATCATCATTGTGTGAAAAGAGGATTATCATATCGTTATATAAACCTAGGAACACCCCTACTATTATGAAGTAATTTCAGTCTCATCGGTGGACCGGCGCTGTGTATGACAGTCGGCTGAGCTGTCACAGGTGACCATGGCCGTCCTCCATCATTCTCGGCGAGCCAGCAGAGGCTGCAGTGGAAGGGGTGGAGACGGGGAGGACTTAAGGACTAAGGACTTAAGAAGGGGAAGCCATTGTCTCAGAAGTGGCGTCTGAATGGGCTTGAAAACGACTCTTTGGATCCTCCGTGAGGACAGAGACTTCGTCCACTCAACAGACTTTGACTAAATGAAAGGAACGTTAAAATGTATTTGGTGTCATTTCACTACACGAGACATTAGTGGACGTAATGGACCAGTGGTACCAACTAAATGACTTAAGTACCAGCAAGTACCACCTAGGGAGCAGAAATTTGGCAATGTGGTTACGCTTTATTCAAGCTGATGTAAACAATGCACGTTGCAATTCTGGCAAGATGAAAGGCTGCACTGGACATGGCACCATGACATGAGATACAGATTATTCTGTAAGTGGTGATTTACAGTGTTTCGAATCAATGATTTAAATGTATAAAAAAAGAAAAAAAACACGTAGAATAGATGTTATTGATGATAAAATAACTTTGCCTTTTATGGAATAATTTTTTTTTTTTTTAAACTTGGATTGAAAAACCGCAATTAGTGTCTTCTCTGTCATTTTTACACTTTGCAAAGTCATCTAGCGGGCCGGGTCGGACCCTCTGGCGGGCCGCTTGTGGCCCGTGGGCCCTATGTTAGACACCCCTGATCTACTATGTGGTGAAATTGGGAGGTTTGGACTTAGTCAAACGAAATCAGATGTGACCTCCCTGCATCGTATAACAACACGTTTGATGTATGAAATGACGTTATTTTAGGTCTGGAATCGTGTGTGTCTTCGAATGAATTACTCTCTACGTATGGACACAATGATCTCATGCTTTTACTATTGCTCACACGCTGTAGGTATAAATGGGCCCGTTCCAGCCCCTCTTACACATCCTTTGATCGCAAAACATACACACTGTAGGGGACTGTATTCATTCTTTAAAGCCACCGATTTGCATATGAGGCAGTGTCTCTCCTGAACAGGGACACGAGCACCGTGTTGTGGATGAAGTCAGCACTACCGGACGTTGATTACAAAAGAACGACCGTGCGCTCGTGACAAACACGCAACCGCCTCATTCAACGGCTATTTTTTTTCCCCTCTCCCTACCTTTCACTCTCCCCGTCTAATTATTTACACTGCGCCGCGTTGCTGTCATTTTCAAACTCAATAGCGAGGTCAGCGGCGTTCACTCCCAGGAAGCCCAGTGTTTCTGCATTGGCGCGGCTACAGTCTTAAACATATGGAGCGGTTTAATTAAATCATACCTTGACTCGGTCCTCCTCAGTCTTACTGACAGCAAGGTCATTAAACTATTAAAGGGAGTCACAGGCAAAATTGTTGTGAGCAGATTGAGGCAGGAAAGGTTAATTAAATGGCCATTGCCTCTCCTTACCTCAAGCAAAGCAGCATTCTTCTGTCCCCACAGGCCAACGTGAGAGAATGTGACTTTTTTTTTCTTCTTCTATGCAGCACAAGACGTGTGAGCGGCCGAAAAAAAAAAAAAATTTCAACACCGATGATGAAAAAAAAACATTTGGTTTATCTCTTTCCCTCTCACAATGCTGATACAAAACGGCGACCTCTTCCTGTGAACCCTGCAATGAAGTAAAACTAAGGAGACAAAAGCGGCGAGATAGCACCCCTGTGTTCGGCCTGGGTAAGGACAAATCGTTTTAGAGTGCTTCAGAGATAATTCGGAAACATTCACGTACTCACGCTTTCTCATTAGTTCACAGAAAAGGACAAGGCTCCCCTTCATAAAGCCCATTTCAAACAATTAGCTTTAATTCAGCAGGAGCCTTGTTTTCACTTTGGTCCGTCCTTGCGAACCCCCCCCCCCCCCCAAATACAAAACATGGCCGCCCTGTCTTCAGGAATGCAGCGAGCTAAATAGCCTCCATGTGACAGGGCACTTTGTAACTTTACCCTCTGAATACGCTGCAATCAAATAGAACTGTTTAGAATAAAGATATTCATGCCTCTTCAAAGCAGCCAATCAACTGCATCATCTCCGCATTCTTGCAAACTCACCTTCCTGCTACAGTGGAGATGTTGCGGTAGATAGGAGGGGAGATGGAATCTGTATTGTGGCTACAATCACGGCCCTCCATTCTAACCACCTTTGCATCAGACAATACAGTATTTGAACTGCAGACAGCTCTGATGGATTTTACAACAGCTGGAAGTGACACTTGACAGAGGTGGAGAATTTTATCTTCCCTTCTCTCCCGCTGCTGGAATCCAGAAACTATCTCTCTCCGTGTTTTGTCTGTGCGTTATCTTCAAAAGCTAATTTTAGGGCCTGGTGATAATCTGCACACACACAGTGTGTACACTATGAATACCAAAACAGATGGAGTGTTAACTCGATGTAAACTAAAGAACAGTGCCTGTGCGATGTTCTACAGCGGTGGTTCTCAACTGCTCTGGTTTCGGGAGCCGACGTCAAAAGGAACATTTTCCACTCCTCAAATGTGCCTCGTGAACGTATGGTGCAGTTTGAACCGGAGATATTACAGAATATCTCACGAAAAATGAGTTTAATGATAAACAAAAACAACCAGCAGGAGGTGATGCTAGAGTGGGAAATATTCCTTTCGCTGCATTTGAATAAAAAAACAAGAATTGCATCGTAGGGACACAAGGTAATAAAACGTACATATGTGCCCTCTTGTGTCTTCAATATAAAAAAATCTTATTAGCATTGTATTACTCGTCATTTAGCATATTGAAAGCATATTTTCCTCTATCTGTGAAAGGTAACAACGCTTGAAAATGAATCCAAATCGAAAGTATCTCTACCGCCACCTGGTGAGCGGTTGCAGAATAAGTTATAAGCGGCTCATTTCTTCTCCGTGTAAATTGATGGATTTGATCAAACTAAAAAAGTCAAAGTACAGGTCAGGGCAGCTGTGGACAAGGTGTTAGAGGAGCTGTCCTCTCGCCTGGATTTCAGGGGTTCAATTCCTGCCTCCCCCACTCTGCATGAGTGTCCTTGGGCAAGACACAAAAGCCCACATTGTCCCATACACTCATAGATACAAAAGTGCTTGCAAATAGATGCACGGGATGAATGTTTGTGTGACTGGTTGAAGATAAACTGTACTGCAGAGGGAATACAAAGCATTTACTTCAGACGGTTTTGGCTCCGGAGGGTCAAGATGGCAGCCATGGTGGAATTAGTAAAGGCTGCATTTGCAAGGAGATATTCCAGCTTTGTTTTGAGCAAATTCTGAGAAGTGTCGATGCATTGCCCATCTGTGTAAACAGAACAGCTCCGGTTGGATGGGAACGTCTGAGTGCAGTCAATGCAACACATGGAGAGTTGACACCAATCAACCACGGAGGAAAAGTAAAAGGATCGACCGAGTCCGGGAACCATGAATGTGTGTTTATTCATGACATGAGTTGTTTTGGTTCGGTGAAAGTAAAACCGTGACCCTCTGCCATCTACCCAACTGTTAGTGACCCGTTTCGGTTCTGCGTCACTTGGCCCGAGAAACTGACCAAAACAGTCAAAAATGTAAAAGCACGTCAGAGACGAGCTCCAGTGAAAGGCTGCTGTCAGCCATTGACCGGTAAATTGAAGACGCTGGTGTGGAAAAACGTACACAACACTGCGGAGTCTCTCATTAAGAGTCACTCAGCTACACCCGATGCACGAAGCGTGGTCCACGGTACATTGATACGAACTCTTGGGCGAAGTGAATAAATTAAAAGATGAATTGGTTTTGAGTGATATCATTTATTTCAATCGTGGCGAATGTCCTCTCCCGAAAAGAAATCGCTTTGACACTCGACAGGAGGATGTGAAAAGCAAAGGCTTTGAAGGAGTTCAGACTTGTTTTCAGAGATATTCGGAGGCTCCATGGCATCGGTTTCTCTCATTGTTTTCGGGATATTTGCAGCATAGAGTCTCTTTATGAGAGTAGATGTAATGAATGATTGCGATAGAAATTGAATTCTGTGCCTGTGCTGAGCTTTTTTATGTCCGAGTCAATGATCAATGCATTAGTACAGACACAAGGACGGTTTTGACCCTGAGAGGCAAACAACTCTTTCTCATTTGTGCTACAATTCATCAGCTGCTGTCAATGCTCCCTTTAGAGGTGCAGTGTGTAAGATTTTGGTCAATTATCGTCACTTCTATCTATTGAAATAGGATTAAAAGACATTATTACTTGCTTTTTACATTTCCCTAAGATGAGCCCTTTAATGAAAATTTACCTCAGGAGCAGGTCCAGCCTATTGGGGGGGGGGGCACCATGTTTTTACAATATGTTCTTTGGTTCGTTTAGGGTTATAACAAGATATAGACCTTCTGTATAGTTAAGGTAAGATTAAATGACATCTATTGTGATCTGGCGCTATATAGAAAAACATTTATTTGATGAAGTTGATCTTCATTAAGAATGCCCCCCCGAATAGAATGGTAGGGGAAACACTGTGTTCCTTGTACTTTGAAAGCTTTTGTAAATATAAAATAAGTATCATCAGCCACTGGGCAAAGTGAAGCCGTGCAGCTACAGGAGGACAACAGTAAGGACAGAGTCCCAGGTGAGGTGTTGGTTGGAGCTTGTGCCTGTGTAATTACAGAGGCTGAAAGTGCTGGACTCAATTATGAGATATAGCACATTGTTTAAGGCACAATGTGATGGTCCAACGTGGCTTTGCGCGGAAGTAATGAAGTTAGCGTGGCCTCATCCTTTGTGTTTACATGGCATGTGAAGCACGACCAGTGAATTACCACATCAGGTGGAGGTGCCAAGTGGGCAAGGAGCTGCGGCGCACAGGAGGCGCAGGTGGAGTCTCGGCAGTATATCACGCAGCTGCCGAGACAGGCGATATGCAAATGAGATTCCCCGATTGGACTAAATTTGCACCGTCAACATACAAGGTACGGTGTGCAAGATTTGGTGACATCGACTGGGGAAGTGACATATTGTCTCCATCCATCCCCTCACCCCTTCCATTTGAGCATGCAGGAGAAACTATGGGAGCCCTGGGTTGTCAATAAAACTCAGACATACAGATCATTCAAAAAAAGATCTTTTTAGGGTCATGTAGAAAGCAAGTCATACATTTAGGTGATTATACATTCGTAAAAATATATATAATTGTTTTGAAATTCTTTTTCTACAGATAAATGTGACAAAAATTGACCGAAATCTTACGCACTGCCCCTTTAAAGATAAAACCTTACCTTACCATATGAGGCTTATCCAAGTGATCACACTAGGTTGTTGTTTGCCTCCGGGAAAAATGGCTACATGGCCTCATGCGGCCGACGCAGAAGTTGCAGTACCGCTGTTTGACCACTACGTCTTTCTTGCTTCCAGGCTAGCTGCACTGCGCGCATCAAGCTCTCATAGTGTGGTGTATGCAAATAGGAAGTCTGTCTTTTCTATCTTCACAATATGACCCAAACGTCCACCAGCAAAGCTTTGTTTTACCCTTTGTTGTTGCGCTTATCGGAAACGTAGCTACTCATAGTCCACGGCGCGATTCTCATCTGCTCCTTGACATTGGAAAGAATGAGGCGATGCCGCATCGGCATTCTACGGGCATTTCCCCCTGTATTGTTGGAGAGTGTGATCGGGCCATAGGAAACGTCAGATACATTTTAATTACGCAGCTCTTTTACACAGCTAATCTGAGAGAATGTGCGGTTGGAGAGAGGCGATAGAATGAACGGTGATCAGTTTGCACTGGGGTTCTTTATCCACTGTATACCAGGTGTGATTGCTCTCATTGTGCGCGGAGAAGCAGCAGTTCATCATTTCAAACAATAAGAATTGCTTATCACACAGAAGAACAGATAAATGCCATTCTCGCACTAGAGGTCAAATGTGTCCTTGTATGAATATAAAAGGTGTATTGATGCACCTTGTTACCTCGCTCTAATTTGCCTGGTCTACACCATTGGGGGGGGACGCTGTTAAAGATTTAAGAGCAAAGTAAGTCGGTGTTATAATTGTAAAGTTTTAAAACTTTGTTGAGGGAATTTTCCCTGATAAATAATTACTGCAAAAAAACAAAAAAGCTGGGACTGTTTATGTCATTGTGTGGGATGACGATTCGTGCCTCTAGATTTCTCATAGAGGCTTTGTTGTTATTGGGGTTTCTCCTTTAAAACTCATTTCAAATTAAGCTGTGATTTAACTTGCAAGACGCTGCAGTGGTAATAAGCTTATTTTAATGTCTGCTTCCGATAAATTGAAGAATGATTTGAAATAGACACCGTGCTTCACGATATACGTACGCTAACGACTGATATGACTGTCACGTGTCCCTCATCGCTGCAGTGTATCGATATTGTTCGTCTGACTCAGCATGACGGCAGATGTGGCATTTTCGCAACGTTTTTTCCGAGTGCAGTAGCTGACCAAATTCCGGAACAATTCCAATGTTCCGTCTGGCTAAATAAGTAGTCACCTCCATAATTGTACATTTCGTTTGTTTGCTTGGTTGGTTTGTTTACACGTCTTCGCAATATCTCAAGAAATACACATGGAACATGCATGCAACCCCACAGCTTAGCTTTTTTGGACCCTGCTAATAACACAGTGTGACACCAGATCTAAGGTCAGTGTTGAGCACAGCTCCAGTTAATACTCTGGGCAGACACCCAGCCTTTACGGATGAGAAGCTTTACAATGTTCACACAAACTTTTATCCGCTCTTTACTCCTCCAAAAGGGGAAATAATTGGACATTTTCTCTCCTGCCAAGCGTTTTTAAAAGATAAAAACAATGAGTTTGGGAAGTTGAAGCACCAAACAGAGCTCTGGGTAAGTTGCCACAGATAAAGGGTGAAGGAGAGGCGGCTCACTGTGCTCGTACCGCTGGTAATTACATACAACAAAGGCCGCGATCCATCTTTCTTTGCTAAGGGACAGTGGTCAGTGTGAGCGAGCGGAGCTAAGTGTGAGGAAGCAAAAATTGCCTTCATTGCTGCCCCGGCATTACCTATGCAGATCTTTATCGGGGAGGCCAGTGACTCCATTGTGACCATTTTGCTGTTCTTACAATGGCTTTCTGTGCAGCCATGCTTCCAGGAGATTGGCTGAAATTATATTCTCTTCATGCTTGGCTAGGTTGCAGCTTAGAAACAAGCTGCTTATGGAGGCCAGGGGGAGATTGCTGATAATAGGAGCTTCACATCCAGTTGACCTTTCTCCTACTCGTTTTTTTTTCTCTTCTTCTTTTTACCCGTCGTCGCAATAGCTCAATTGCAGTGACAGGAGAAAAGGAAACAATCTGTTTCGTAGAGGACACATAACCTGCACCACCTAAGCCTTGGCACTGAATGGCAAGGTCCTGGCTCCTTGCAAACCAATACTCTGATTTCCACAGGGCCTAACAGGGATCGCCCGGGCTTACTCATTATTTATGTCTGTCCATTTCCACACCTCTTTGCATCTTGTTGCCCGTACCGGAGATTCCACGCCATCAGGTCACAGACACGCCGTTTGCCAAAGGGGCTTTTTGCGACAAGGCAGCAAAACATCGGAAATCCTCAATTTTATCTGTCCTTTGTACAACGTATAACTTTAAAGTTAAAGAGTTATAGAAACATTGCAAAGACTCCGGGAGGCTCGACGTAAAGTCGGAGGCTGACATTCCCCTATGTATCTCCGACACCTGTGACCATGTCTCCATATGCATTAAGGCATTTGGTCATTAATGTCTGTCAAACTCTGAAAGTGTGACAGAGAGGAAATAAATAATACAGTAACTTTAGAAATTTAGGGCTGTATGTGTCACATCGTCACAGAGAAAGTCCAACTCGTCAACCCTACATGATTGTTTTCATTGATGTTCTTTACAGACTATAACTCTGTGATTCTCAAATGTTGGCTTGCGACCATTTTTCAGCGGGCCTTTGACTAGGAAAAGAGATATGAAAAATTCCTGTGCCTTTATTTTGAAGAGGATTTTTTAATGCATCGGGATGATGGGACGTTTGAGAAATTGAACATTTTCCTCGATTTAGGTCGCGGCTCGTCATCCAGGGGTGATGACCGAAGAATCAATCAATAGGGTGGCGACCCATATCTAACAGTAAACCAATTAATAAATGAAAATGAGATAACCAACGTAAACCACTTATACAGCTCTTTTTATTTTGCTAAATTATCCCACGGGCCAGAACCTCCACGGTTGTATCTAACGTGTCTATTCTCCTTTTTCATATTCTTTCAACACTTCCTTTTATTCAATTTCTCAAATCTTCCTCTATCTACAAGAATTTCACACAAACTCTCAAAGAGTTAAACAGATGAAGTCTCACATTTTTTCCACCCTTTCAGATATAAAAAAAAAAAAAAAAAAAAAAAACAAGAATAAAAGTGATCCAGGAGATAGATCTGGCCCTCATGTGGGGGCCGGTGGTTGCAGGGGATATGTATATCTGCAGATAAAGCCTTCTGTTCCGAAACAGTATTTACCAGGCCTTTTTAGATACGCATCAGCTGTGAAGCCATGGGTCCGGCCTTCATTATGCTGTGTGAATCTTCCCTCATTTAGCTCGGATAGCATCTCTTTTCTTCCACCTCCAAATACCCCTATCCGCATCCACCCCGCGCAGCTAACAGGGAAGATGTTGCCATGGATGGAGGCAATACGGCTGGAAACAAACGTCTTTGTTGGCTCCTTCTCCGAGACCTCCCAGTCATTTTTGTGTCAAACCTGGAAAGAAGAGCCGGGGGAATCAAATGTGCTCAGACACACCGAGGTCTGCAAAAGACCACCGGCTGATGAGGTGGCCACATAAGAGAGACAGGTCTTCTTCGGTGTACGGGTGAAAAATGATGAGTTGAGAAGTAAACACAAAAAAAACGAGGGCTACGACAACTAATCCATTTACGGTTTGAAACCGCAGTATTGTTTGACAGTTTATTTGAAGTATGTTCGTCTTAGATGTGACTCGTCAGCGTCCAGGATTGTAAATTGTTTCTCAAATAAACTGAGCGTGATCAAATTGAAGGGTGATAGTGGATCAGTGGTTTGGAAGCAAAGGTCTCTAGTTCGGATCCACAGATCTACAGTGTCACTGGCCCATACATCAGGGCTGTCACACTCATCTTAGTCCAGGGGCCTCATCCTGCCCAATTTAATCTCAAGTGGGCCGGATTAGTTAAATCATAGCACACTCAAATATAAACAACTACAAATGCTTTCCTTTGTTTTGGTGCAAAAAAAGTACATTGTTTCACATTTAATGAACTAACTTTTTACTTTACACTATAAATGACTTGAAATGTCCTAAGCAAAAATGGGTGCATTTTCAACTCCTGTATTAAACTTCACTTACATACAACTTACAGACACTCAAAAGACTTTTGCATATCTGGAAATGATGAACTGATTGAAAAAAGTTAAAATGTAGAATTTCTAAGTCATCTCACGGGCCAGATTGGACCCTCTGGTGGGCCTGTATTGGCCCACGGGCCATATGTTTGACAACCCCTGCCCTAAATGGCCTAAGTGTTACTGGTAGCAATAGCCTGAAAGTGACATCAAATGACGTTTTTTTTATGCAATTAAATTAATCAATACATTACAAGAATATAACCTACAGATTAATTAATTGTCAAAATAGATGTATGTTAGTTACAGTCTTTAAAAAAACAAGGGGTAAATGGGCACTAAAAAGGATCTGTCATCCCAAAATGGTACAAATCTACATTATTTTAAAGTTAAAAAAAAACATCCCATTACTTTTTCATGAAAATTGTCATCTCACTGATTTCAGTGAAAGGCAGTGTGGTCCAGAAATATGTGACTCCTCTCTGCCTTGAGTTTACCACCCTGCTGCCGTGCGGCTCGAGCGGTTCTCTTAAATGACCAAACCAGTAAAAGGCTCAAATTCTGCTCTTACTCTAAAACACACAAAAATGTAAAAACGAAAAAAAAAAAAGAAAAGAAAAGAAAACGGGAAAATATTCTCATCTTCAAAGCAGAAGCTATGACACAGAGCTGATACATTTGCTATGTGAGTCAGGAGACACCCTCTCATTGGCGAGATGCTCCCCGTGACACTCTATTGACATTTTTCCCTTGAGAACACAAGGCCCAGGAAGCATAAACATTGGCTTGCTAGGCGTGCACTTGCGCTGATGTCGAGATGGGACCATTCCCCCCTATCAGATTTCCGTCATATTTCTCCGGCTGACTAGACTAAGCACAAGTCAGAGGTATGAGCCGATAAAGGGTGTCTTTCACACAGCAACAACACGTACCAGTGTGCTTATCACCTCAGTGCCTAACATGCAATCACAAGGAGGACAGGGGGAAGATTGTTACATTTGGTGATTTGTTTTTTTTTCCTTCTTCTCCTTTTTTTTTTTTGCTTTTGGGGACTGATAAAGAATGTGGAATCTGAGCAGGTAAAGCCCAGCAGCTCTGCAGGCACGGCATGAGCTGCTGCTGCTGCTGCTGCTGCTGCTGCTGCTGAGGCAGGCCTAGATCTGTTCCCCTATGTCTTAATGTAAATAAAATGCTTTGAGGGCAGGTCACTGGGAGGAACACGGAAGAAGGTGCAATACAAAGTAGATGAAGGGGAAATACATGTTACAATTAGATTCAAAATATCAATTTTTAGAATTGCATGTAAGGCTGCAAATAACTATTGTGATAATTATTTTGAGTTGGACTGATCAAAAGAAAAGCAGCTATTTTTTTATTGTTGTAAAATGCTATTTGAAAGAGTTTGCAAATGAAAACCAATGGAGCTGTACCTGCAGTGAAAAAAGTGCAAAATACCGAGTATTTTTTTGTACAGGTTGAATTTACCGCACACACATTAACACCTTTTTTTAAACAGACCCTATCAATCCATTACCAAATTAGCTGCCAAGTATTTGCATCATCAATTATAACTGTCTAAATTCTTACTGCATTTTTGCCAGCGAACAGAGGGAAATCATCTCAAGGGGATAAACCGTGGAAAACACCGACCTGTGTATACCCTTACTTATTACACAAGCTATTTCACACAAGTATAAAATGGCTTTTATTTCCATTTCCGTGAGCTTTTTCCTCTGTAAGCCACAGAGGCTCAGACCCACCTTTATTCCTTTAGCCGTAATGGCAGCAATTAAAAAAAATACATATAAAAGGTAAACTTTTAAACACCCTTTTCTCCGGCACTGAAGAACACTGTGTAGCAAAACGGTAATAATATATTCATCCCTAGGTAAACATCCCTGGCATGTCCTTTATAAACAACGGCAGCGAACAAAATGAAAGTGATAATTTCTTTCCCTTTGAGAATTCTCTTCTTTAATTCTGACAGTAAACTAGTGGCTGTTACGGGGTGTTAAGTAGGATTTAAAACTTGTCAGACAAGACATGTTTGAAATTGCTTTAAATAAGTGCACTGTGTTGCTGTCAACCACAGGCTTAGAGGAAAATATCCCTACAATTGAAGCACTCATCTAGGGCTCAGAGAGCTGTGCCCCAGCAACCGTCGCCAGAATTCTACCCTGCCTCTTGATGAGTCGAAGCCCTGTGAGCTAGCACCCCCTGCTGGATGAAAGGGGCACCGCCACAGTCTGCGGCAACAGAGAGGGATGCTCTTTTTCATCGTTTCAACTTTGGGTTTGAACATGGTTTTAACACAGCGTTGAAAAAAGAATTACAGTAACGTTTTTGGAACCTGATCGGGACCAGTTCTGGATTCCGGACCCCAATCGTGAGACTCTACAAGGTTAAATCGTCATAGTGTCATGTCGGTGCCACCTCCACATGATCCCCCATTCACTTTGAACACAGTAAACGTCAAGCACCTCCCTCACATTATAGGCATATTCTACACCACCTATGTTCTGAGCAGTGATGTATTGCAGTGACACCGACATGATGTCGTTCATGATATTTGGCGAGATCAAAATGTGCCTACAATTATGACATTTTGTAGATTCATTTAAAATAACTGCATAATATGAATTTAGATGACTTTAAGATGATACTAAAATCAGTATTTGCACAAAACACCAAGACAATTTTCTGACTTTTTCTTATTTTTTTTCAACGTTAAGTTTAAAAAAAATCTGCCTAAGGCTCTGTTTTATTATTTTAAATTAAACATTTTAGAAAATGTTACAATACAGTGTTTTCAATACGGGTGTGATAACGAGGACTAAAATGCTGATTTGTTGGTCCTGCATTGAGACAGACAGAAATCATTAAGAGTCCCATCTATCATTAGATAACAATACATTTGTTGTGGCGAAGGCTGTTATTATTATTATCATTATTATTATTGGGTAAATGTGTTGAAAACCAGATCAAACTCCAAGAGAGCGCCACTCATACTGTATAAAGAAGACTACTATGATGCTCAATTGTGGAGAACAAGAGAGATTTTATATTTCAGACAAGGCCTTTGATAATTCAAATTTCATTTGAAAAGAAAACCGGTGCAATCCTGAGAATCTTTCGACTTGAATACCACGACTATCAGAGTCTAAGACAGATATTGCTATTATTTTCAGATATTCTACAGATCAAACAATTCACACTTCATCTTCACTGGTATGAACATGTTCATCCTTGTTTCAAATCCAGTAATTCCCCCCATTGCCTGAACTACATCCAGCCGGATCACACAGGCACACAACAGGGAAGGGGTTACAACCGGCTTGTTGTCGAGGGCATCACGCAACTTTCTGTATTAACGAGTCAGGGTGCTTCATCAGGTCTGGTAGCGCTGGTACCCCCCCCCCCCCCCCCCCCCCACGGCCCCCCCCCCCCCCCCCCCGTGAAAAGCGGAGGCAAAGAAAAGGGGAATGGAGCAGAGGGCTGGTTGTGATTTGAGGGACTAAAACCTCTGCAGCACCTTGTCCTATGATCTGCCACACTCTCCTGCCAAGACGAGTCTTTATCATACAAAGGGATTAGATTGCCCAGTGTAAGTGCCTTCAAGTTATTAGCACCTTCTTATACAAAGTATAACAGCAAACCCAAAGACATTGATTGCAGGGAACAGTTCAAATATGATTTCCTTATAGCTATTAATATGTATGCCTTAAATAGAAGCACACCGCTAAGCAGCTTATGATATTATGAAAAGAATGTTCCCTCAGGGGCATAATATGCCAGCAGTGACAGTAAGGAGAGATTCGTATTTACCCAGATTGGCTGTACTTACGTCAAGCATTCTCAGAGCTGGTGGGAGGGAAGATGGGGCAGTGGCAACAGCTCGCTTTCGATAAGCACTTACCGTGAATAAAAGACAAGCATGAAAGTGAGGTTTAGCCTCTTTAAAGATTCCCCACCAAATGTAGAGGCAGATAGGGCAGGTGCCTTTGGTTCCGGACGTGATTAGCCGTCTGTGCAGCACTGTTCCCACAGAAATGAGACATAGCAGAGACATTGTCCAAGCTTGTCCAGGTGGGGGACCTGTCATCCCGAACCAGAGCTTAGCAGCGCGGCGCTCGGAGCAAAAGATTAGGACCCGGGAATACAGAATTTTTCTCTCTCTCTCTCTCTCTCTCTCTCTCTCTCTCTCTCCCAATGAATGCTTAATTTCCTCCTGCTCGCCTCACATCACTTCTCTTTCTGTTCCATCCATCTTTACCTTCACGTTACATTCAACAGTCCCACCTTGTCTCACACGTCTCATGACAGCTCGCCATGCTTCCGTGTCACAGCAGACACTCCAGAGTACAAATGCTCCTGACAGACTGCGCCACGTGCGGCGGTGGAACACGCCAGCCCCGCGCTGCCTCTCTTTCACCTGAGAGAGCCGGCGGCGGCGGCGGCAACACATTACGAATTAACGCCGATCTGCAAGGGCTGTGTATTAATTCTCTCTCTCCTGACCCAGGCTCAGATCATCTACAGAGGGAACGCGCGCTTTGAGGTTAATCAAGCGCAGATCCCTGACATCTAATTAGGGGTCGAGTAAGACTTGGAATGTTTCATTGATTCGCTTTTGGATTTGCAGAACTTGGAAAAACACGAGCAATGGGGGTGAGGGGGGGAAAAAGTGGGGGGGAAATTAGGACAAGGTGGGGGTGTAATAGAAAACAGCTAAGGTGGTCTTCAGCACAGATTGAGGCTGGTGAAGCATGAAGGGCAGGTGGTGGGTGTTTGTCACTGTGAACCAGACACTATTACTCCCTTATCTTCACATTTACATCAGAACTGTTTGGGAATGACTCTCTGAAATGCATCTAAATGTTTTGAAGGGTCAAAAGATATATATATATTTTTTCCTTTGTGGGGCTTTCAGGGGCAAAGAGTCAGATTTACTGCCCCACAGCTCCGAATATATCTGGGATGGTTGGTGGGATTATTGATCGATACTAATCACTCAAACGCTGCCTGGCAAAAAGCAGAGATTTGTGGTTTACATACAGCAGGAGACAAAGACACTTTATGTCCGTCCAACATGGTTCTAAGTGAGGTTTGTATAAAGTATATTTCAATCAGTGAGTAGCAAAATTGTAAACACCTTTCCAGCATTTTGAGGATAACCCTTGTTTTATGACTTGATTCATTTATTTTTCAGTCAATATTTTGTTGCACTGACACTTTTAAATATTGTTAAAGATTTTCCCTCTACATCATTCTATTAAGATATTTTAATGGCACTGTATATTTGAAGTTTTCACAGAATAAAATGTTTCATTACAAACTTCAGGAGATATATTCATTTATACTATTATAACAACATGGTAAAACAAAAGTGTGATACATTTTCTACACATTCTATTTTTTGAAGTTGACATTGAGAACATTTTTGATGAGGTATTTGGTTCTAGGTTTGTAATACTTTAACCCTCAAAGATTTTCATATTGTAAATATCAATTACGAATAACAACTAAACTATTCCTTAATAGATTCATGCATTGATAAAAGTATTTTGTTCTTTGTCAGTTCACTTTATGAAAGAAAATGGAGAAAAATAATGACAATTGCCCACAGTCTTGGAAAAGGACATAGTCTGTCATAATGTCTGTATGACCATCTTACAGCTTATTGGCAGGATTTCAGATTTATGTAGACTGTATTTCACTTTGCTTTCCAAAGCAGATGAAATCTGATCTGAAATCAGTCTTCAAAGACAGGGGAAATGGATCAGCACAGGTGTGTGAGGAGCATTTCACTGTTGTGGGCCGTGTGTAAACAAAGCAGAAGACAGTATTGTGTGATCTACGTGGAATGACTCAGCAGCTATTGGCTCAGTCACTAAATGTAGGAGAAAAAAAGAGAGAGAAGGAAACTGGTTACTGAGTCATCAGGGCTGTTCGTGTTCATGGAACAAATAAGAAAACAGAAACAGAAAAGAGAACATGAGTCACACTCGCTGTTTTCTCTTTTACCGTCTATCTGAGAGAAAAACCAAAACAACAGGAAGTGTGCACCTCGTCAACTCCTGGCCCCAAAATGACAACAAACAATACAAATTTACAGAGTAAAAAAAGTTTTAAAAAATTTAAAAAATCTGCAATCCAAGCTGCTTTTGTCTTCATCCTACCTGGGTTATTTGTCATGGCGATTTTACAGCAAATGAAACTAAATTAGCTCATAGCATGGGAGTAGAAGTTTGAAGGATCAGTTAAGCCAGTGTTCATTTTTATAGAATGCTCTTCATATATGCACCTGTTAACGCTACGGTATGATGAATTTGTGACATATAGTGGGGAGGTTCTCTCACCCCACCCTTTATAAGCATGAAGGAAAACATATGGTAGCCATCAGTGATCATTAAAACTGTACAGGTGTGTCTATTCTGGGCTACTGTACAACGATGGTGGAAAAACATGGCGGCCTCCACAGAGAGGACCCTCATCTGGTGTAAATACAAAAGACTTATTCTACAAATCTATATATTGAGGTAATTACACACTCACAAAACATCAGTATGATTATGTATTATTACATTTCCTACAATGGTTACTATTTGCTAGACACAGGAAGTGATTCACTGAAAAGAAATTAAATGATTGGTCACAGACTTGATCTGTTTGTATCTAATATATCAGTCACATTGACCCAATTCATGACCACTACTGCAGTTTTTAACTCGGTCCAGATACAGGCTGTTAACATGCTGCCAGTCTTCCATTGACTTCCGCAGAGCACTGGTCATCTGGTTATTCAAATTTCATTAATACTTAACGTATAGTGTGTCCAAATGACACAAAACTCCAGCACTACCATTTCTATTTACAATGCAAGTTGTTTGGCTCCACAGTATTTCTAATCCATAAAATGTCAAAAGTATACATTTTCTGAACATGGGAGCAAAAAGATGCCGGGAGGCGTCAACAAATTAGATACACAGCAGGGTAATTTGTCCACGGCACATAACAGTGAAAGTCAGCATGATAACATGATGATAACATTCAATCAGTGAGGGTGTCATGGTGGTCCCATGGCTGGGGAACAGCCATAACAAGAGGCTGGTTCCCATTTGGATTCAGCAGTTCATCGGTGGGACATTCAAGTTTTAGGGGTCCACTGTTTAACCTTTGATTTGATGAAGCCGAGATACGGGGGCTCCGTTAACCGGGCTGCGTATCTCCAACCAGCTGCTGAATGCTGGTGGTGACCAACGGCAACAGTTCCGAGCGCCGGGGCTGGATGCGCGCGCTCGTAACCAATCACATCTGTCACGGTCGCAACATTCTCCGGGGGTCAGATGGAGCCACATTGATATTTAATGTGGCCCATTTCCAGCGAGCATGTTGCAAATTATACAAATTCACAAATGTAGTCGGCGGCAGAATTCATCATAAGAGTGGCCATACTTCTTAAATGTTTCATCTCAGTTATCAAAATAAATTGCACAGCGGTCGGCGGCTGCATTATGAGGTGCGGCTCCAAACAGGAAAAAAAGCTCCTGCAGGCAGTCGCCGTGTCTGTGTCTGACCCTAAATGTCCTGTTAACCATCGGCACCAATCACAGTTTCCGAAAACTGGCCTTTCCCCGGGGGGGTCAATCTGCGCATTTAAGGCAAATGACCAAAGATATGTTAATACGTGAAGGGACGATGGACTAAGCACAATGGTCTCACCCTGACCCTAATGTTTATCGACTCAATTATCCTTCTATCTCCACATTTGGATGGTACACATGGGGACTACTTATTGGTCCTGTGTGGGAAAAAAATAAGATGAAAGCAGGTAGAAAAGTGTGTGGTGAAGAGGGGTGTGGAGAGAGTCAAAGAAATTTCATTTGTAAGAGGAGGGAGGTATTATGAGCACATTTATCCCAAATTGGAAAATAATGAAGAAAGATTAAAGCCCTCCCAGTATTTTAGGGTGTTCCAAATGGACAACCAGTCCCCCAGTTGACAATGGGCCACGGAGAGTACCAGACGCCATTATGTGCCGCAAATGAGCCAGCGACAATGTGAAAGCCTCTTTGCAAGATACAGGCAGAGGAAGTTGAATGAGGTCTACTTGTGCACATCCCTTTTTACACATTTTGTGTCGGTGACAAGACGAGAGATAAGTGCTCACTGTCTTAAATGAAGTAAAGAGGCTTTCACGTCGGCCATTTTGGCTCTGATTATACGCCACTTTTTCTCCAAGTGCTCCAACTACGCCAAAGCCTGTCGCACTGACCCCTTGTTCCTCGCTTCCACTGCAATGCAGTGTTCCCACCGGTTTCCAGTAATTACTCAGCTCACCTCGGGATCAGGACAAGCCGAACGTGTTTCCACATCACCTCTCTCTTGGCCCTTATTTACTGTCGAAAACTGAAAAATGCGCTTCATTACTTGTGTTTCTCCGCCGCGCCCGCTCTGAATGAATCAGCCCGGGTGAACTGTGGCTGCCGCTCCGGCTCCACATGACAGGTGGAGCGTTTTTTGGTTTCGCCGGAGCCAGATGAGAACTACAGCCCCCCATCACCTCCACCTAAGCTGAGGAAATACAGACAAGCAAGTCACAGGAATTCTGTCACAAGTTATTGGGCACCTAAGAGTGTGGGAAATCCTGCGAGCGCAATATTATTCTCTGTAAATCTCAAACTGTGAATAACACAAGCCAAGCAATTTAAGCAGGAAGGTCATAGCAGAGTAAAGCAGGAAAATTGCCAGGGAGAGAAAAAATAAAAAAAAGTCGGGCTATCTGAGAGAGTGAAATAGATGAGAGATGAAGGGAGATGAAAAGTTGACGGGCTACCCAGGCAGGTCTACAAAAAGTAATGAATATCCCTCGGTGTGGAGCGATTTTGAGGAACTGTCATTCTGAATGAAGTGAGATAAAAATTATATTTTGGCCAAGATAAAAAAAAAACCCGGCGATACAAAAGCAGAAAGGACATATGTCTGCCTGATGCTGCCCTTAATCCAAGACAAGGCCTGACAGCCTGCACCATCAAATGTCACAGCCACTGAAGCATCAAAACACTTCTGATTATACAACACAGACAGACGGCCAAAATAAAAACAGCACCGCAGTCTGCCGCAAATAAACACAACACCAGTGGAATGCACAAAGTCGAAATTAAATCTAATCTCTAAGACAACTTTCAATTATGGTCCCTTTTTCAAAATAGACGGTAAGGGTGTTTTAAAACCCGTTTCCCTTTTATATGAAATGCTATATTGAATCAGGGGTCGACCAACTATCTGCCTGTGTGATGATGACAAGTTTGCTTATTTGTATCAGCGTGTTAATGATCTCAGAAGAAGTTAATCAATTGATTTGTTTTTTAATCACCAGAATTTCATGTTGCAAGTTTATGTTTTAGAGCATTAAAAGGCACAGGATATGGTATTTTGTTAAACATTACAAAACAATAACATACTGACATTTTCATGAATTTATAATCACTTAAATGTATACTTTTGTATCATTACCCTTAAATGAGCCCATGGATGTATATTTACATGAAGACCAGGTGCTGCCATTTGTTTTGTTTTTTTACAGTAGCCCAGAGTGGATGTACTAAACATCATTTGAGTCGTAATGACAACTAACCGTCTACCATTGCTATTCCTTCATGCTCAGAGGGGTGAGGGTAAGGTCAGGGCTCTCCCTGAACAATGGAACAATGGCGGCGCACCAGATGTGGCCATCGCACAACAGTCGTAGCGCCATCGTACACAGACACACACACACAAGCTCAGAGAGTACTGCGCACAACCCCCCCCCCTCCCGTCAACAAATCATCAACCCTCCCTCCGTCAACAAATCACCAAACCTCCCCCTGTCAACAAATCACCAACCCTCCCCTCGTCAACAAATCGCCATCATAGTACACATTTCTGGGGAGAGCTATGGAGGTGATGGATACAGCATGTACGTTTACCTTTAGATGTCATCAAATCTTACAAACTGCACCTTTAATCAAATAAAGAGAACATTTCCCCACATTAATTTTCAAACAAACCATCATGTATCTTTGGAAATCATTCTTTTAACAAAGGGTATGGACTACAAAATGAGCGTGAGACTATTGTTGTCTTCATCATCCCTTAAAGGGCACAGTGACCACCCACTTCCAAACAGACCCGATTGATACTGTATGTGCCCCCGTGAATCTCTGCTTTGAAAATGTGCATCACCGTGGTAAGCAGCCAAATATGTAGCCTATCTATCAATTTAGACAAACTTCACCCCCCTCTCTCTCTCTCTCTCTCTCCCGTTTATCTATCCACATTCCTTTGTGCGAGCAAAATGAACTGAGCAGCCATAGATTTTGCCTTGTTTTGTGGAAAATAACGTGTCCTTCGCAAGAGAATGGCCACGCTTCTCATTCCAAAGTCTTAATGCTTTTCCCTTGAATAAATCATCCACATCCATTGAATCCTTTTCATTTTGCGACACAAGCCCGCCATTCAGCGTGGAAAGAAAAGAGTCTGAATTACTTCAAGCTGGAGAGTTACCTTGCATAGAGAGGAATTAAGGACCATTTGCCAATATTGTGGATCAACTATGGCGAGAATAAAAGCAGCATTCTTGTGTTACCTGGCTGGGGAATAGAGTCACAATGGACTTCAAACAAGGACCAGTGCACAATCCGCCGATTGATTTTTACTTGAGGGACCTTGGAGTTTTCACAACAAACATTTTCAAGCAAAGGACGAGCATAATGGGATGCATCTGAATGGTCGTATTTCCCTCTTGCCCTTTGTGGAGAAGAATGTAGACTGTTCATTGTGTGTCAGCCGATGACCTCAATCTCCTCATTTGTCATTATGGAAGTGGGAGGTAAAAAGCTGTCTTTGGGAGCTGTTGTTGTGCATTGTTTCCTCGCCGTGGTTCAAGTTTTGCATGATTGGCACCTTGGCGTGCCCTTGTCTTGCCGAGCGGTGTCACAAATACGAAATGACCCCAAACAACGTCGACAATGGAGTTAATGCTTTGCCACAGAATCGGGCGAGAAAATGAGTTTTGGAGGGGCCACACAGGAGACGCTGCTAAAGTTTCGTATTTTGAAACGAAAAAAAAAACAAATCTTCAGAGTCAAAGCGAATGCGCACGGACTGATGTTTGTGCCTCTCATTGTCGGCTCTGTAAGCCAGCCGACTATCCCCGCTGCTCTTAAAGGTGCCCACACTCTCACCTGAGTGACACTCACTTGAGCTCTGCTCCAGTCTCTAGCCCCTCTAACAGCAAGATAAGACTCTTATCGCCTCCAAGAGTGAAGATTTGGCCTCAATCCAAGAGAACCAACGGAGCAGGAAAACCACTGTCTAGACACTTAAGGTGAACTAAAAGCAACAATGCTCTGTTTGACAGGAAATACTAAAGGGCTGTCGCTGAGGCGCGGCACGCCGAGGAGGCTGTAGTTCAGACAATGTCATTGTGCGAAAGCGCCGCACCAAATCCCCTTTCCCGCAGTCATTTTTCATCCCAGGAATGGAAACTCCACAGGGTATCTTTCATAGCAAAGGTCTAACTCAGCGATCGAGCACGTTTAGCCCAGAATTGCCACAAATGACACGATCATCATCATCTGCAAACACCACTGCCGGCTTTGTATTTGGGTAAAGTACAGCGATCCATAAACGCACCATTCCATTGATTTGTCTAGAATATACAAAGATCTTTCAAAGGACTCCATTTTTACATTTTTTAATCAATAGCCATTTATTTTGAGTTTTTCCAACTCACTGCATCACTGGAAAATCTAATTATTATCACGAACCACAGCTGATGTCTTACCTACGTCACACAATAACCTGATAAACTATAGAGAGACATAGATAAAGGAAAGTATCTCTTTGAGAGAATGTAATAAAAGATATATCTTTAAAAACTACTCAAACTGGAAAATACAGACATTAATGATGGAAAGCATGAAAGGTTCAGTAGGTGGGATTTTGTGACATCTAGTGGTGAAGTTGCACGTTGCAGCCCAATACCCATCACCTCACCTTCGCCTTGAAAGCAGGTAGAAGAACACATGGTAGCCTTCAACTAAAGGGCATTTAGTGCGGATATTATGGTCTGCTATAGAAACACGTAAACATGTGAATACAAGAGGTAACAATTCATACATTCAGGTGATTATACACATATGAAAACATCAAAATAACTTTTATACTCCATTTCTGAGGATGAAAATAGAAATATTTCACCCACTTCTTACACGCTGGATCCTTATATGTTTAGAAATAGTGAGATGTGTTACTTGAAAGATGTTCAACCAATAAATCAGCAGATAAAATCGTCACTTGTGTTAGTGCCAGTGGTAAACTGAAAGTGCGTCAAGTGAATAAAGAAGCTAGAGCTCTGTGATGTGGAAAAACAAAACCGCCTCAAATGAAGATTAAGTTCCAGCTGTTTTCTTTCATGTTAACAAAAGAGATGTTTTAATCATGAGCTAAGCGCTTCAACAACAAACAGTAATCACCTGCACCATCAGTCTGCGCATTAGTTTGTTGTGGTGAGGGGTCGAGCGGTGGGAGACAGCAGCTGCAGACTGGAGCGTGCAGCAACATGACGCCGGTTCCACAACACCTTTTCAGATACAAACTTTTTTCTTACCTTCTGTTTTTTCTCAACACTTTTTTGTTTTGGTGATAAAAGAAAAAATGTGAAAACAAGTGGATGACTCAGACTCACACTGAGGTGTAAGATGTACAGGCGTGTCCACGATAAGACCCGGTACAGTGAGAAACGATAAGAGAGGTGGTATGAAAAAGTGTCCACCTCAAATAGCTGGAATGCAGTGAATGACATCATTCACTTTGTTTTTGTTTAACATGATCATTCAAAGGCATGTATGGGATGTTCATGTAGGGAAGGGGGGCGGGGAGTGTGTCAGGGTCATTTCAGTTCAGGGGTCACATACCAAGTGTGCCGGACCAGCACTATAAACAACAACAACTTCAAATGTTTGAGTCCAAAAAGGTACGAGTACAATTGTGAGTCTAATGAAAAATACTCTGCATCTAAAAGAGAAGAAGATATTACTGAGCCCATTTTCAAAGAAATTAAATGCATGAGGTGTATTAATAGATTTTGTTTTGTATCAGATTATTTAAAGCCATATGGATTATTCACGCGTTTAACATATAATGTCCATAGTGACATTATGTATAGGACTTGATTAATGATGATATCGGGCCGATATCACTAATTAGTAGGTAATGTGACTGATAACTGATATTTGAATATCAGTATGCTTTTACATTATTATCACATAGATTATTTTCTATGTATAGTATAGAAAAGTGTAGAATATTACAAACATCAACATGAAATTTTGTTTATTTATCAAAGACATTCAACACATAAACACTCAACATGGAGGCGATACTGAGCTGCGGGGGAGCTAATGTTATGCACTTTTCATTGCTAAAATAAAATGCTGATAATCAGAAATATGCAGATTGATACATGGAGGTTTGAAGTGTCTCTTTCTGAGGGGGTCAGATTGTAAAAACACATGAGGACTGACTGGAGATGCAGAATTTGACTAATGTCTGACCTTTCTTGTTTACATCTGGCCAATGGATATGAGCTGTAAGTCGACCCCCAGGCCACACGTGACCCCTACTGGTCACTATGACGCAGTCTCACCGCCAAAACCTGCCCGTCTCTCGCTCTCTCTCTCTCTCGCTCTCTCTCTCTCCTCCCAAACTGTGGAAGCGCTGACACAGTCAAACACACACTCGGGCCCATTCTCTCTCTCCCTCTGAAATCTGCGGATACGGTGCTCATGTCCTGTCAACGGATTCAAGAATGCACTGAAACACGCTTGCTGATTTCCAACTTGACCGAGCCGGACCCAGTGCAGGACAAATCAGAAGGCAAATTGGATGGGTTTTTTTTTTTTTTTTCGGTGGGGTGAGAGTCTTTAAGTTCAGCAGAATTTCATATAGCCAAGCCTTTTCTGGTGTGTGTGTCAGGGAACACTGTATTCACGGCAATGTGAATGTGTCGCCTCTCATTATTTGATTGAGCCCTGCCAGTCTTCATCGCGGGGGTGGGGGGGGGGGTTCCACACGCCTGCCTATGCCATTTACTAGCAGGGCCCCGAAATCCAAATTGACCAAGGCAGGACCGGCAGATAGAGTCTTCGCTTTTAGGAGGGGTGTTGGGGGGGGGGGCATAAATAAAATATGAAAATTCAAATGCAATTCTTCCTTTTTTGTCTGTATCAAAACTGCAAGAAAGTTGGAGATGGATGCCACAGCTGTAATAATGCAGCACATCTCACAGATGAATGAATGGGATATCATTACGACTGCAGGATGTAGTTGTACAACTCATTTGTTTGATCAATCTGTTAAAAGAGGGAGAGAGGAATGTAGAATGTAGAATATCTCTTCAATAGAAGCCATCTAATTCTGATATTCTCTGTGAATAAATGCAATGTGAAAACTATAAGGGGTGCGCACACACACACACACACACGTGCACATGGTGCAAAACTGAATTACTACTGATGCTGAAAATATATTCATGAACATTTCTGCAAAGGAAACAAAGAAACAGCTTTGATTCAAATAAAACAGACAATTCTAAGACATAATTGAGAAAGTGAAAGAGTTCTTTTTTCATATCTAACAAAGCTAAAACAGAGAGGATCTGTAATTAGAGAGAAAGGGGAAATTTTTACTTCAGTTTCTAAAATAACAATTGGCATAGAGGTTAAAGGAATGCATCAAATATAGCAGTGTTTCCTGACGGTGTGACGAGGGCAACTGCAAAATATGAGGGTGTTGTGTATTTCATGCTTATTTTTATAAATATGTATATTTAACATGTGCATGATGCAAATACTGGAAGATGTAACGTGCACACTGTCAGAGCTGATGAGGAGTGTGGAGGCTGATTCTGGCTGGGAGAACCAGCAACTTCAAGTCTATTAATGCCATCTAGTGGTGAGCGGAAGTATAACAGCAGCTCATCTCGCCTGTTTGCCCTCCATGACTCCGTGCCACACACTGGGATGCTGCACTATTTCTATTGTGACTGCACTGACATGACTGTACTGCTGCAAGGTTGAGAAAAAAGTGACTTTAAATAACCATTCACATACATTCAAGGGCACAATCGCGTTTAAACTATTTGAATAGCTTTATTCAAATAAAGCTGAATAATCAGACATTTCAAAGAAGAAAGATTTTCATGACCACAGCTAACATATTGGCCTTGATATCTTCTTTGCACAAGGATGTTAATACCTTTATTATTTTAATCACTCATTTTAGCTAATTAATTAAAGTGTGCACTAATCTGGCTGCACTGCAGTAAGGAGGAGTGTACTGGAGCTATTCTCATTTATCCTCTTAACCTCAAGGAGCTAAATTCATGTGTTTACATATTTAATGGAAGTGTTACGTTTTGAACCAACCTTTGATGAAGACATGTAAACAAAGTTTGAAGATGTTTGATATATTAAACAATCTTTATCATCCAATACAATGGGCAAATATCAATTCATGCATACTAAATATTTTTTTTATTAAAAAAAATTAATTATGACCAAATTTGATGGCAAGTGAGCCAGAACAGTAAAACCTTAGCATAATAGCCTATAAACAACAACTCTAAATTGTTCCCTTTGTTTTCTTTGTGCAAAAATGTACATTCTGAAAATAATGAAATATCTCTTTACCAAACATTATGAATTTTCACATTTTGCAAAGTCATTTCGTGGGCCAGACTGGACCCTCTGGCGATCTTTCATATGGTTGACACCCCCTGACATCAAGGGTTGTTGGGGCTCGGCAGAGGTCTGCAACTCTAAGTCAATCAGACTCCTTGAAAATGTGACTGAATCCTTTAGTTTTATTTCGCTCAGATGTACCCTCCCATCAACCGTACGAGCTGAAGGTTGAGTTTGTCATTGGGTGGAAAGTGAAAGACACAAACAGGAGACTGAAGGAGAGAAAGTGAGACAGAGATAACGGGACCACTTGGCTCTTTAAAGTCACGAGATGCAGAAGCAGATGGCAGTGGAAGCAGGTAATAAGGCAGCAAATGCCCAGAGACACGGACCCAGCACTTACTTTCATTTCCAGAATCAAAACAGCTCTACCTTGTGGGCAATCTCAACAGGCATAGAGATACCTGAGGCCACCTGGATCCCACTCCAAAGAGTTAGCCAAGACAATTTCCCTCAAATCACCTGCTATCTTAATCTGACAGCCAGACTCGATTACAGGGCGTAAAAATTGCTTTTCTCGCCACCAGCGCTCGTTGGGAAATTATCTTAATTGTGTCATGATTATGCCTCAGAGCTCCGGTGAGAGCTTTATGTTGCTCCTTTCAAACACACGGGAGCGTTTCGCGAGTGCGGAGAGTGCGACTCTATCAGCTCTAGAGGGGGGGGGGGTGGGGAGGTAAAAACCACATCTGCTCTTTTCCGCCTGTTTGGGTATTTGACAAATGTGCACACGTGTGAGCCATAAAAGACAGGGATGTTCAAAATTCTTCGTATTCACAAAGAGCGAAATGAGAAAAATGGAAGTGCCCGTTAGGTCGTTTTAAGGACTCTGTGAAAAGTAGTGAAGTATTTGGTTTGAAAGAGCGTTTGCATTGGTAGCTTATTGTCCCATGAAAATAGAAGTTTCTATTAGAGAGAGCTAGAGAGTCAGTCATGGTGGACCCAGCAAAGGACCTGGTATGATTGAATACTGAAGTAGTCTTATTATACGTTTGCCATGTTTTGCAGGTCTTTGATGGGTTTTTATCGGTGTTCTGAGTACGAAGGAGGTGTTCCCAGTTCGAAATATTCACATGCCGTGGCAGGAGGGGGCGCTCTTCATCAAAGTTTCATTCAACATCCCATTGGAGCTGACATCACCAGGCCCAAACCATCCAGCCCTTTTGTACCAACCAGGGACGGATGTTGAAGTTGACTACATCTGAATGTTAAACCCACAACAGCCAGAACTAAAGCCATTTTATCAATGGTGTGTACAGACAGAATTCAATTTTACAGCAAGCGTACACTTACTTCATGACTTTACTAAACAAAAACAACACATTTGTGTGCCGTTTACCTGCTGTTAACAACGCTGGCTTGAATATATTGTTATTAATTATAAATATCAGAAATGTATAGGATTATTTTGACTTTAAAACAGTCAAGGGGCAACAAAACAATTGCGTCACTCCATATGAAGTGACAA
The DNA here is from genome assembly GCA_016785325.1 of Chascanopsetta lugubris. Lineage (NCBI taxonomy): Eukaryota > Metazoa > Chordata > Actinopteri > Pleuronectiformes > Bothidae > Chascanopsetta > Chascanopsetta lugubris. The sequence goes on along the minus strand of JAFBJT010110219.1, from coordinate 55,970 downwards.
TGAAGCAGTATTGTTGGCTAACTTCATCTTACCACATACCTCACTTTATTATTATTATTATCATTATTATTAACAATCCAATTGGAAAATGTTAATGTGTTGGTTTGGTGAAACTACTGTTTCTAGTGGTCTCTCTCGTTCGCTAAGGTTTGCTTGGTATGGAAACTGCTGTGCTGTCTACGCAAGTGTAAATAATCATTCACACCGCATAGATTGATCATTCTGTACATTATAAAAAGTAAACTCTGTGGTCTGGAGGTGCCTCTCAAAAAGGACTTCAAATGGTAGAAACCAATACAAACACAAACACACACACACACACACACACACACACACACACATAATAAACACACGGTCCATCTGACTCACCAACAATGAGGAAGTCTTCCTCTATGCTCTATCTTTTCTTGTTCCACTTGTTGTTGTCGTCGTTGATGTCCTCTTGTGTGAAAGTTTGTCCCCCTCCGTCCATCCATGCTAGCATTAGCATTAGCATTAGCTGGTTCCATTAGCCACGCTGCTGTTGGCTAACTCCCCAGGTGTTCCAATCAGCCAGGTGATGTGAGTCACACTCGTGGAAAAGTCCTCGGAGTTCACCTTCCGGCAGGTTTTCCAGTTCCTCGGTGTCGAGGAAGTGACCACATGTCACAGTCACTCACTTTTGCCATCGAATAGTTCTAAGCTCGCCGGCGTCCATCGTGACTAACGTTTATTCGCAGTTACAACGCAAGGGGCGCTGTTTCACTGAGCTTGGCAAAACCGGAAGTGCAACAGGAAGTTCAACAGAAAGTTCAACGGGAAGTTCAACAGGAAGCTGAAAATGTTACTTTTTCCTTTCAAATGATTCTGTTTGTTTTAATCAGGAAAAAAAGGATGAAAATTATTTAGAGTTTAATGGAGATTTAGTTTAGAGGATATCGTTTACCAAATATTGAAAAATATTCATGTCATAATGTTTTTATTTATGTAAAATAATTTAAATAAATAAATCGTCTTCATTACTTCACATTGAGCTTTTCATATTTTACTGTGGGAGTGGGTCCATTCCATGGAGGCCGCCATGTTGCACCTGCGTGCTTTTAAAGAGTCGCAGAATGGATAAATTGAACACCTCTCAATGAATGATAGCTGAAGAATACCATCAGTACTCTTGAATGCTTGGGTGCAATGAGGGTAATCCAGCTGCAATATGCAACTTCACCACAAGATGTCTCCAAATCCTCCAATAGGCTATATTTAGTATATCAATGACACACAGCATGATGATAACAATAATAATCTTAATGATGATGATGATAATAATGATCAGAGTAATGATGTTATCATTACTACTATTATTATTATCATTATCATTTCTGTCACTTCACCTGATGTCATTACGAAGAGGTCTTGGAATTGGAATTGGTCCAGGAATTGTCATGGTGGAGGGCGCCCATATAGCGAAACATAACTATTTATTAATCACAATTATTTCCTACAAATATAAACAATCATTGTGACGATTGCTTCAATAAACGTAACAAGTTGTTCATAGCACAAAAAAAAGATAGTGTGTGGTATGACCAACTTTTCCGCTCTGGCCCACCGTGCGCACTTCCATTATGATGAATCCCTTTCACACCCACAGACGGCCGATTTTCAGTTCCTATATAACCCCCACATCTGTCTTCACAGCTGGTTCGCGCGATGGCCTCCTCCACATTACGCCCCCGTCGGTTTTCTTAAATTGCAAGTGCATAATATATTTTTCCAGACTTCAAAGTCCAGAACGATGATATTTTATCTGTTATCTTGTTGAATCTTATCCTCTCAGTTGCACTTCAAAGTTGTGAAGGTCAAGCGTCTCTCTGATTTCAACACCTCTGATCTGCTGGTGCCTCTCAGAGATACAGGGGAATTCACGCACAGTTGAAAAGGCCAAGCACGATGCTGCTGAACACGTCTGAACTTCCTGACCCGGTGCTCTGTAAATATTTTAGTCCACAATGTGTCGTGAGCCAGATGTTGGTTCCTTTAAAAAGGTGCAGTGAGTAAGATTTCCGTCATATTACAAAACAGTTACATACCCACATTTTCATGAATTTATTATCACGTAAATGTTTTTTTTTTTCTATTAGTCCAAAATAATCACATTAATGTACATTTACATGAGAAGGGGGTCCTCTCTACAGGGGGCGCCATGCTTACCCAGATTGGAAGTAGTAAACATCTTTTGATTTTCAATGAGAACTGAAGTCTACCAGAGGTTTCCTGCAGACTCGGATGGGAGGGGTGAGGTGATGGATACAACGTGCAACTTCACCACTGGAATCTTACACACTGCACCTTTAACCAATCTTATGTTGAGTCCATATGCAACTTTAACCAATGTTTGAGTAAAGACAGTGATGTAAATGAAATCTAAGACAAGTGTACTGATGTTTTCACAAGTGTTGGAGTTGTTGTGTTGGAATTTAATAATAACCGACATTCATAACATTCAGCTGCAACATGCAAATTGACCACTAGATGTCAGTAAAGATTATCAGATTGATCCACACAGGTTCAAACGAAGGATACAGGCTTCCTAATAACAAATACAACACACATCCGAGAGTCCCAACGCAGTATTTATTTACTGGATTAGGATCATGGCTTCTCTTCTAGCGCCATCCTCAGGCCAATACTTGCAACTAAAAGAAGGAAGTCCCAATTAAGTGAGTTATATGAGGTTTCTCTCTCTAAAAGACACAGGAGCACACAGAGATTTTCAATTTTTATTGGCTTTTTGGACAATTTCTTTTCCAGTGTCATCCATAACCGTTCACCTCAATGGTATTTGCATAATCTTTCATTCAGTACTAGGAAGATATAAACCAAGGTGGGCTGATGTGAGATGTCGAATTAGCAGCGAGCAAGCAAAATCTGCATGCCGGCAAAAGTTCATGTAGTGACAATAACTGGGCAGGTAGGCTGTTTGTTTGTTCCATGAAGTTTGAAAGGAAAAAGAAACGTCCCCTTCCAGTTGTTCCTTGAAAACACCTGCACATCACCTCTGCTTGGTTTGTATCCTTCTAGTCGTAAGGCTAATAAAAAAAAGGGCCTTTGCTATTGAACAGAACAATCTGCATAGCAAGTGGAAGACAAAGGGACTGGACACTGACCCAATACAGAGGATGAGTAACACGAGACATTGCTAGACAGAAAGTTGGCACATGATGGTCTTCTATTTTGCTCACAGACATACAGTTCTTCTCTTTTGTAGTTTCATTTACTTTTCAAAAAAAAAAAAAACCAAAAAAAAAAATAAACCCCCGCACAGCTCATCAATCATCACCGTCCCACTCGGCGTCTTCACACCGACACAACACGACAGGCGACAGACGCAGAGTGTGAAACTTCCACCGACGTCACTGAGACAACTCTCGCCCTTCATCCGCTCGTTCCGTCCGAAGCTGCTGACTCTGCAGCAGGGGGCCGCGGCGGCCCCCGCGGCGCT
>JAFBJT010110219.1:15101-44162 GCA_016785325.1 Chascanopsetta lugubris | reverse complement strand
GTGAAGTCTCCCCCCCCCCCGCCCCCCCCCATGCAGAGCCGAGTGGGATGCAGTTTAGTAACTCTTGTGTGATCTTTATGATGAATATTTCAGATCTCGAGGTTTGAGGTCTTTATTTATTCAAAAATAGGCCAAGGCTTCCTCTAGTGTGACGGAAAGACCTCGCTCAGCACTATGAAGAAGTTAATGGCTTGCGTCACCGTTGCCTCAACCAGTATTTCTCTCTCTCTCTCTCTCTCTCTCTTCATATACGCGTGTGTGTGTGTGTGTGTGTATGTGTGTGTGTGTTTCCACACAAAAGCAACAAAGACCTCCCAGCTTTGTCATGAGGAATCACAGATCCATGTAGATGCTGAGAAGCAGTGTGACCTTTAAATCGGGGCAATTCGTTGAAGGATGAAAAGTATTGACATTTAAAAGGGAGAACTGAGCCTGTCGTTCAGTGTGTTTGACAAACGGACATATTTCATTCGCCGGTGAAGCCTGACACAATTGCACACAACCAAACTAGGACCGTTCAACAAAGGGAGAGAAGGAAGAATATCTCTGCGGCTCGGTATTAGTGTCTGATATTAACTTACAGATTCTCCAGATTCTATAGAAAAAACAAGCTGGACATGTCCTGACTGATTACTTTGTTTACCTGTCTGGTTTATGCACGATGAAGAAAAAGCACACCGCTAATCAGTGAGCCAATCAGACCGCAGCAATTCCAATGACTGTTTATATTGGCCCCTTGAAATGATTCCTGATTATTATTATTAACATTTGCCGCACGATATGAATAGAAGTGAAATACGAACCTCATCGATCAACATAACTACAGTTGCATCGCATTGATCTGCTTTGGCAACGCCTCGTTGCTCCACAACACCATCAACATATGTCCTTTGATGTTGTTGTTTCGAGCGAGAGGCCCCTGATGGCACACTTTGCATGTGGTACATTTAAAGATCAACCCCTAAATAAGATGATCTGGGAAACAAAGCCGGCGTGACAAGAACAAATGGCGTATTCTTCACTTGCAGTGGCGCTCTGGCGACCAAACCACGGCAGGAGAGGCCCAGACAATGCGCAATACATCAATCTGCCGAGCCGGAGCTGATGAATGTGGACAAAAAATGAAATGAGTGGGGGGCCACACCGTTATTTGTTGTGTCCTGTGTAATTCATCATGGTGGCGGGCGACCGCTGGAACATCTAGCGCACCTCTCGATGCCTCAGGGAAAGGAATCTGCCCCGGCAGAGTTATTTTTTATTTTTATTTTTTTACATGTTTTATGATCAATGGTCCACTCATGAAGTCTTAAAAAAAAAAAAATAAATAAATAAAGGATGAATGACACTCTGAAGTCTGATCTGACAACACATCCATCAGTCTGCAGGCAGACGACCAGTGTCAACAGAGGAAACCCCGACGTGTCGTCTGTTTCCTTCCTGCAGGCTAATTATTATCCTCAGATAATCACAAATCACGAAGAGAACGAATCCCCGTTAAAGGTGCAGTGTGTGAGATTCTGAAGTGAAGCTGCACGTTGCACCACCTCGCCCTCACCCCTTACGAGCATGCGGGAGATTCTACGGTGGCCCTCAGTTGTCATTAATACCCGAGAGGACGCGCTCGTCGTGTGAATATACATTCATGGGCTCATTTCAGGACAATAGGGGGGAAAAACACATTTAGGTGATTATAAATTCAAGAAAATGCCAGTATGTCGTCGTTTTGTAATATTCTTTCGACCAAGTGACAAAAACAGCAAAGAGGCAGCCGGATACGTATGAGTGGTGGACATGAAACGGACCAATCACAGCTCGCGTTGACATGGCTGGGACATGATGTTACATTTCTGTGGCGGGTGCACGGAGTCGACCAAGGCAAAGTAGCTGCACAGAGACTATGGTGAAGGAACGACGCGAGGCTACAGGCTTGGTTTGAGCGTGTTGGCATGTTAAATAGAAATGTAACCTTTTGTCTTTGAGGTTGGCAGCAGCGAGTCTCTCACATCAGCAGATGTCAAAGTATTTTGATACACGACTGAGGACATAAATACCGAGCTGTAGACAATCCCAGCTGGGTGAAAGGGAGAGAGAGAGAGAGAGAGAGAGAGAGAGAGAGAGAGAGGCCACACCCGGACCCCGAACTACCGAAGTGATACAAACAACAATTCACACTCACATTATGGAATTTTCAGTCTCCAATGAACTTTCTCCACAGAGTCCTCTGTGAGGGGCAACACGCAAACTCTGCCCAGAAACAGGCGCGGGTGAACTGCAAAGGGAAACCTTTGACTCTGAGGCAACAGCTCAACCCACTGTTCCACCGTTCCACCGCACCAGGGACGTCACAATCAAAGAAAACCCTCGTGGTCAAGTCTGAAAAACCATGAATAGATCGGTCACATTTGTCCTTTGGGTTCCGTGGCTACGATATAAAAAGGATAAGAGTTGAATCGTACCATTAAAGGCACAGTGTGAAGGATTTACAGCTGAGCACACTTCCCCTCCGAGTAGGGAAACCTGTGCGATCCCTTGATATGGGCACTTCTGTTTATTCTGGCCTTCATCCACGTACAACATGGCTGAATTCAAGAGGCAGAAATTGGGGTCATAGAAACAACTACTCGGGTTATTCTACACTTGTCTGTGTGATTATTTCCATCATCTATTTTTAACAACATAGAGAGAATAGATTAGCATTTTTTTCCCAATACAACTGATTGTGACCAGTCAGCGAATCCTAGGAAATCTCCCCCTGAAGAGACATTGGCTGGACTTCCAGACCGATACAATGGCCTTTAAAGATAAATCTGTCATTCAGTTGTTTGCGACAAAAATGGCCGGAGCTCTAACGGGCTGGACAGTCTGCAGTCAGAATGTCTTTGTTGTTTGTTGTTTACTGCATTTTTCCAGACCCACAGTCGAACCAAGAAGACGGCTCTGATCCCGTCTTAACCTCGTGTGTCCCTCCACGCTACGAGCATGAAACCACAGTCTGTCCTTCACACTCCAGAAGCAGCCAGAAATACAGCCTGTCATTTCCGCCTCGGTGGGAAAACAACAAACTATATATCATATGTTAAACGGCTGCATATACGTCCGACCCCTTTTCTCTGTTGAGGACCAGCTATTCATTTTCCTCTCTGTGGCATAAAACGATAGGGAGACACACCTGGTCCCAGTGTGTCTGATCCCATTGTCGCGCGCATATTAGCCGTCTGCTTGTGTGTGTTTGCGTGCCGCCTTGTGTACTCAACCCGCTCGGGTTTCGGCAGGTCTCTGTGTGTGTGTGTGTGTGTGCAGCCGCAGTGTCTCTCCACTTTCCAGCAGGTGTGTCAACTGTTTGACAAACAGAGGAATAATGTGGGGCAGGACCAGTGGTGGTGTTGACGTGGTGCGTCCTCCGAGGAACCCTTCTGCCCTCGCTCCGCGTGGGTTTGAAATTCCAATAAGTGGAGGAGGCGAGAGTGGACGGGTTCGGGATCCGTCACCTGCAGATCTGAGAAAAGCCGCCGAGCAGCCAGAGGTCTCTGCCCGTTGATATCCAGCACTGTAGACCCGTAGAGAAGGATTGATCCTGGGGTAGTGAACGCTCATTAGCATTTAGCACTGTTCATTATTTCATGAATGAAATCAGATGATGAACTCCTGAAGGAGATGAAATAGTGTCTCCTTTTAATAATGACAAAGGAGAAAAGTGCCAGATGGCGAAGACAGGTATTTTCCAACATAGTCGGCTATTTTTTTTCATGAAACAAACAGTCCGTACGATTTATCTATCGGTGAGGTCGCGATATCCTATATCCCCATTACCCTTAAATAAGCCCCTTAATGTATATTCACATGAGGAGTGGGTCCTCTCTACAGGGGGCCGCCATGTTTTTACAGCAGCCCAGAGTGGACGCACTAAACATCTTCTGAGCTTCGACGACAAAGTCGTTAAAGTCTCTCATAGGTTCTCCAGCATGTTCAGATGAGGACTTCACCTCTAGATGTCCCCAAATCTTACGCTGCACTGCACCTTTAGCATAGCTCATTAACATGACTTACATTTGTCACTTACTTTTCACTTCATCCCAGATTACTATCATGACAGTCATCATCATTGCCCGTATCATCTCTAAGAGGCGGCTCGCTGTCGTATACTGAAATGTGTTCTCTGAACTTTGCGACAGTCAGCGTTCTTGTTTACATTGAGCGGCAGTAGCTGAGATAGCGCAGTTAGCCTCATCTGAAGAACCCAGCTGGATGTGCATCATGGCGCACCTCCACTCGCTCTAACTAGCTCTTGTGTTACTTGCTGCCTGTATCCACTCACTTGTAATTGCGGCGCCAACACATGCGCTGCTTCGTATCACACTGTCCTATTAGTGTTCAACTGAATATAAAAATGAAGAAATGTGGCGACCGTGCCAGTAAACCACTCCACATGGTCTCAGAGGGGTTTCCGTTTGTTTTGTTTTTTTTTAAAGATTTTCACTGTAGAGCTCGTTTCGTAAAATACTACTTATAAATCGCAAAAAAAATAGTGTAACGCGTGGTTTAACGGCAGACATTCGATACAACGGCTGACTCGGCAAAACACCGCTTTGTCCGGTTGTCATCGTGGACACCACCTCGTATGGTGCGATCACCTCCGACATGCGACAAAGATGATCTGCGTAAAAACAGCGGCAGACCAGGATTCGTAGAAACGCTACAGTGGCAACGCAACAGAAACTGCTCATGCGCGAGTGACATTTTGGATCCGACAGCCCAAAGGTTACGCCGCGCAGCCGGTTGTACCGAGCGGCCGGCGTTCGCCACCGTCAGATGTTCTCCACGGACACGGCCGAGTGGAATCGGCCGTAACCACTCTCTCTCTCTCTATCTCTCTCTCTCTCTCTCTCTCTCTCGGTGAATTAACCTGCGGGTTAACGCGGCTCTTTACCTCCTCTGCATGGTCACCTTGGACTCACCTCCAAACATGCGGCGCCCTCCCCCCCTCCTCGGGTGATTTCATGCACCTCATCACCCCCCCCACACACACACACACACACACCCCTGCCCCCCGCCCCCCTCCTCCCCGATCCAGACCTCTTTCCCTCACTCAATCAGCTCGACTCACTCAACCCCACCGCCACTATTTCTTACCCTGCTCATCTTTTGCTCGTCCTCCATCGCCTGACAAATATGCAAAGGGAGGGTGGCGGGGCGGGGGGGGGGTGGTGACTCTTAATGATAATGTTTCATAATCAGACAATAGGGAAGGACGGGAAATGTGGCGGGGGAAAGAAAAAATACAAACAAAGCAATGTAATGTGCTGCCATCATTACATAATGATTGTAATCTTAATGAGAGCAGAGCCAAACCTCTCGGGGGAAACAAAAGTCTTCAATAATTACAAATACTGCATAAAAACAGAGCAAGAGCACCGCATAAACACACACACACACACACACACACACGCAGAGTTTCCAAAGGAAGGGGACTTCTGAGAGTCGCCGTGGAGGCAGCGTTTAAGCTTGGCCACTGGGACGCAGAGCATCCATCATTAAAACAAAGTGCAGAGTGAAATCAGCTGGGTTCTCAGCTCTTCACCGAGCCCTCTCCTCCTCCTCCTCCTCCTCCTCCTCCTCCTCCCCCTCCTCCCCCTCCCCCTCCTCTCACACCATCCACCACAACGCTCATCAGTGTCCAGCCTTTAAGTTGCTCCGTTCAGAGCTTTTCATATTCACACTACAAAGGGTTGTGAGTGAATGTGTGTGTGTGTGTGTGTGTGTGTGTGTGTGTGTGTGTGTGTGTGTGTGTGTGTGTGTGTGTGTGTGTGTGTGTGTGTATGCATGTGTGTGTGCATTGTCGTCTGTCCCCTGCTTAGGTTGAAATAGCTGCCTGTGACTTGGGGGTAAGCTGAGCTGCAGTAAATTGGATTTCATGCTCGGTCCTTCACAGTAGCAGCATGCGACACTAAGACACAGCTACACACCCCCACCCCACCCCACCCCACCCCCTCCATCCCCCCCTCGCCCTTCCCCCCACCCCCCTCCACCCACTGACCCACTGCAAATTACGCCAAACTTAGTGTGTGGTTCTTTAAAGGTTAGACCCTCAAACACGAGCCACACGGGACGGGGGCTCAGCTAAATTGAGAGACATCGGCTCGAGTCGACTCGGCCGACAGCTCAGCGCTTCTGTGAACACAAACAGGAGTGATACATCTTCTACACTAACGATGAACACTGTACCAAAAGTGTCGGCCGCTGCCGAGTGTCGGAGCGACGCGAACCTTTTGAAAAGACGAACGAAGAAACGGCGGATCCAGCGGTTTCTGCCGCCTCCGCGCACAAAGAAACGGATGCTGTTGTTGCGCCTAGCGTCGCCGTTGTGTCGCAGTCATGGACGTGGCCCCCTGTTTGTGTGTTGCATTGCAGACGCGTCGCCAATCCACCGACTTCTCTGCTACACTCTTTCTCTGTTTGTACACACTCACAGCCACTTGCCGTCATGAGGGTGGATGTGTTGGCTGCAGTGATACTCGACTTTGCCTCTCGATGTTCCTGAATCCTACACACTGGGCCTTTAAATCAGCGATTGTGAGTATAGTGGTTGTTTACATGTGAATGAAACGAGCTCTTAGTCAAGAAATTGGATCCAATGGATGGATGGAGGGATGGATGGATGGATGGATGGATGGATGGATGGATGGATGGATGGACTTTTGATTGATTGATCCCCTGACATTTAAACTGAGCCTTTATTCTCGCATGGACAGAGATGGTGGTTGTCAGAGCGGGTGCAGCCTTTCATTGTGTGTCTTTGCAGAGTTTGGGGAGGAGGTTTTATTTATTTATTTTTTTTTTTCCAGTGGAGGCTGTTAATCCACCACAGAAGCTAATTTCAGAATCATCTGCGCACAGCAGCCCATTTAGATGCAGATGTGAGAGCGGCTGGCAGCGTGTGCCAAGTGTAGAGCCGGAGGGGAGGGGCCTGGAACTAAAGATGGCTGCCTTTCTCCATTTAGTCATATATTTTTCTTTTTCTTTTTTTCCCAAATGGGCCCCGGCAGCGCTGGAACCCGCCATCACACGGCCCCCTGTTAGACAACATGTCAGTCCTGTCCCCCCCCCCCCCCCAGGCCTGGCCCCCCCCCCCCCCCTTCCCTCCTCATTGCATCACGGGGCACAGAGATGGAGGCGCAGCCGCTGAATGGCGAGGGGCCCCGGTGCCGCCACTGACATTGACATTACCTTTGTGATGATTACACCTAAATTGGCCAAATGAATTGCCAATTTAGGCAGCCTTAGTCACAGCGTATTGGTGCGCGCACGCCTGTGTGTGCACGCACACACTGGGTTTGGTGAAATCTACTGTGACGACAAGATTCTGTCTCTGGTCGTCCATTTTCCTCCCCCCCCCCTTCACCTCTGCGTCTCCTCATATTTTTGTCCAGCAGCTACTTCTTTCTTTTTTTACAATCTACACACAAATTCAATAAGCCATTACACAGCATTGATCTTTTTCTCGCCCAAACATTTGCATTAGGGAAAAAAAATAAATAAATAAAAGAAGGTGGTTGGAGGCGGGGGTCTGGATGAGGCCAAACTGTCTGTTCATTTCAGGGGAGAGAAGGAGCAATGGACGACCAGGCCTGGATTTATAGAGTTTGGCAGCACTTTAACACTTTAACGCTCCGGAGAATGTGTCCAATCAATGCTCTCCCACCCTGCGTGGTCGCTGTTGAGCAGCCATGGCGTTCACTTATCTGATGTCAATGTAAATCACTCAGGAGGAGGAGGGGGGGGGGGACAATCACTCAGGAGGAGGGGGGGGGGGGTCGGTCGGGGGGGATCCATGTTCCGTATACGCTGCACCGCTGGTGCATGGTGCAGAATATGACATTGACCAACGCAGTGTTCATCACTCTGTTGTTTGTGTGTGTGTGTGTGTGTGTGTGTGTGTGTGAGTGTGCGTGTGTGTGTGTGATTAATACATAATAGCAGATGTGCGTCGACCTTTACATTATAATGTGGCGTAAAATCAGCCTTGGTCTTAATGGTGATGTGTGAGGAATACACTCGACACGAGCAAAGAGGAAACAATGATGAGAGCTCACATCTATTAAAGCTGCAGTGTGTAAGATTCAGTGACATCTGCTGGTGTAGCAGTCTGTTATACCCATCACCTCACCCTTGCCCTTCCCAGCATGTAGGAGAACCTCAACTGACCACTTTATCGGGACCACCTGCTGAAGCACTTCGTAAGGGGAATATCTCATCATATCTAAGTCACAGTAATAGTAATATCCGGTGATCAGTGGATTTGTAAATGCCCTCTTGATACCAGGAGGCAGAAGGTGATGAAATTGATCCATGGCGGAATATTCCTGAACAAAGGGTCAATGCTTTGTTTCAGATGATTGTGATGTGATGATGTGAGGGAAGGATTCCTCGTGAAGTGGAAGGTTTGAGTCACCAGCTATGAACCACAACTCCGGTCAGAGAATTGATTCCAGAAGGGATTTATTGGAGATTGGAGCAGGAGAGAGAGAGAGGGTGAAGTCGGCAGGGTTCCACGCTGATGGGGTGTATTGTGTTTCTGAGGGGTTTCTTGGCGAGAGTGAGAATCCCTGCAGAACGCTGATTATGCGTAGTGTACTGGTAAACCTAGGTGCTATGATCTTGTTATGTTATGTTGCCTATGATACGTTGCCTATGATGTGCTCTGAGGAGCCGCGTGGACTCTTGTACAGCGCATTTGTGGAACCATTCAACCACTGTACCGCACATCCTTCACGGGACATGAGGACGCTGGAACCAAGGTGTTCACCCTGGGCAGGTAGCCATAGCCAATCATTCAGAGACTCTAATGCATTGATTCTCAACTGGTGGGTCGCGACCCAAAAGTGGGTCACAGACCTGTTTTCAGTGGGCCTTTGACTGGGGAAAACAAAGGTGCAGGGGGGGAGGGGATTGGTTCTTTTATTTTGAAGAGGGTTTTGTTGTGCCGTCTATTCACACTCCTTAACAGTAGGTGGCGATGACGCACTGTAATGCTGATAGACAACGATGACATAAAAGAGGGATTTTCTTCCACTGAGGACAGAGGAGAGTGGATGTATGAACGTTGTATTACCTTGTATCCTCAAGATGCACTTTTTTGGTTTTGAATTAAAACGCAGCTAGTTGAGTGTACAAGTGAATGTTTCCCTCTCCAGCATCGCCCCCTGCTGGTCATTTTTCTTCATCATTAAACTCAACTGCTCTCATGGACCCAACTGAAATCGAGAAGTCTTTGGTATTTGCGAGAGGAAGCTGGAGAATCAGAGGCAAACCCAAACACACACCGAGAGAACACGCAGACTCTCCACAAGATCCCTGTCTGAACTGAGATTCGACCCAAGAACCTTCTCTGCAGTGCTGCCTCATCCATAACTTTGTGTATTTCCGCAAACGGATCTTCCTAAACCCTACGCAGTGGACTTTTAAAGTTTACACAAGGTCCCCTGATTAAACATTTAGGTCTTCAGCAGCGATGCTTTTGCTTTGGGCTGGGACCAAAAACGGGCAGGAGGAAGAAGACGCAGCGGATTAAGAGACGGATGAATAAATTGTGAGCTCGACTCCTTTTATGGGGGTTTGTTGCCCTGAAGCAAAAATAAAGAACACCTCACCGTCCCTCACGTTGAATCCACATGTTCCTCTCTGGTCTAAAATTGGCGGCATCTTGCTGGACAACAGAATTTGTGTCTTATCGTCGATGGCGTGGACGGCCCCGTGCGCACCTGCTGCCGAGCATCCACTGTTCCTCCGTGCTCCCGTGTTGCTGTGAAGTTTGAGACTTTGACTTCCACGCGCTCTGAGGCTCGTTACAGACCCGCTGTCTGGGTTATAATGGCTGAGGGACACGCGGCATGTCCGGAGGACACGCAAACACTTGACCTCCACTTTCATACCTTCTTTCTCCTCCTCCCCCCCTGTAAAAGTCATTCTTGTCATGTGACACATTCGAAAAAAGCCGCCGCACAAACCACGGCAGCTACAGCCGCGTTTCAGCTGCCACCACCAAAGCCATGTCCTAAAAACACTGAGGGGGGTGGTGGGGTGGGGGGGGGGTGTCAGGAGAGACTTTCCCCTCCATCTATTTCTGATTCGGACGGCACATTCTTCATGTCTCCCTGCCCTCAGAGGCAAGAGGAGCCTTCACTGCCGTCATAACAACAACACCGCCCCACACACGTTCTCACAAGTTTTTCTTTCCGAATGCAGCTAAACTCTTGAATAGTCGTCAGTGCAGGCGATGAGGACCGACAGTTGCGCAATAATCTCCCAAGAAAAGATGACGGAAATTCTCGGTGCAGAGCCAGATTGGGCCCGAAGCACCGTGATGGTTATATGCTGGAGAAGAATAAGTTTGGGAAGCAGAAGTGGAGCATGCAGAGAGCGAAACAGAAAGAGGATGAGAGGAGGGGAGGGAAAAAAAAAAACAGCAAGAGGGAGCCAAGCTGGAGGGAGGAGAGGCACAGATGAGCGATACAGAGGCAGGCAGACAAGAGTAAGGCACCATGAAATGGGGATAGAACCCAGTGCGGGGTGAGAGAGGGGGAGAGAGAGAGAGAGAGAGAGAGAGAGGGAGAGAGAGAGGGAGAAGTGGTGAAAAGGCGGATATCTGCAGCGGCCCAGCTGCAGATGCTTAAGGAGCTTAGCTTCCCTGCCCATCACAGAAGACCCATCCTCACTGCTGCTGAGCAACTCCTGAGGACAGACACTGAGGCGCAGAGGTGTGGGTGGCCAGCGAGCATCAAAATGGCAAAATGACGCAGGAGGAAGAGCCGTGTATTACACTTATTTACCGACCTCCAACAGAGCGGGTTTCAGAGCCAGGGACAAGAGGTCCTCGGCCCAAATCTCCGACGGAGCAGGTTGAAACTTGGCCCAAGCTTCAGAATTGTATTCTTCTTTATTGTGCTTTTATCTCTTTTCACCTCTGTCACGTTTCCAAATGCTCTCATGTTCCTTGTAATGCTCCTTCTTTCATTGTAAAGCACCTTGAGCTGCAAGGTTTGAATGGAATGTGCCATAGAAATAAATTATTATTATTATTATTATTATTATTATTATGACAGTTATGACATGTTGTAGAACAAATCCCTGTTCTGGTGTGACGCTCAGCTTTCCGGAAACACTTGAGACACTTTGGGGATTGTGCTTTTCTTCAGTCTCTCTCTGTGAGTTATGTAAGAAAATTAACACATTCCTGTGGAAGTACAGTCAATATGAAACGACTCAATGAATAATACATGGCCCGCACGCTGACTCCCAGGCATTAAATGTATTCAAAAAGACAAGCGTGACTCAGATCCTCTTCAGGACAGAATCATGGTGTTCCACAGACGCTTTTTATCAACAAGCCACTCGGCCATATATGTTGTCTTTGTTGCAAATTGACACGTTTGAAAAAAATAAAATAAAATACTGTATCCTAGTTTGCAGTCTGCAGCTGTAACAAAATCCTGTACTAAATATTTGATTTCACTTATTATCTTTTAATAATAGAACTTCTGCAAAGAAAGCGTGTGTATCATCCAAGAGGTATTCCAATGATTTTTATCTAAGAAAATAAAATAAAAAAAATAAAAAACACTGATATCTTTTGAATTTCTTCACAGGAAGTGTAAACCGACCGGGGCCGGTCCCTGCCTTCCTCAGAAGCCCCCCTCTCATCCCACCCCCACTGGACATGAAGCCCTTCCTCCAGTTCCCCATGGAATCACCCCACCCGGCCAGCATCGGCCTCTTCCACAACTTCAACACAGTGAGTGCTCCCCGCCACTGTCGCACCTGCACACATGCGCGGCGAGTACACAAAGCGCTCCCACGCGGCTGCTGGGATTTGTTTTCATCCTGCTGCTCGTGCGCGGCTCTGCAGCGCTGCAGACCGAGCGGCCGAGTGCAGGGGATTTATTATTCAATGTAATCCAAAACGATAAGGTGGCAGCTGTTTACTTATTATTCAGTTGAGGGAGTTTCGGGATAATTGAGGAAATGCCCGGGGGCAAGTGTTTTACTGCAATAAAATGAGTTACAGCTAATCAATTGCATGAAGGAGGCACAGGCCGCGTTCTCCACAGTCAGCACTTTCTGCAGCTCCTATACTCATTTCCAGATTGGCTTTCATGTGAAGGTCAGTGGGGCGACCAACAGAGGGACACACACACACACACACGCCACACACACGTGTCACACACATGTCACACACATGCACACAAACACAAATAACTCATGCTTACGTAAAGAATCACCTCATCTGGACAACAAAACAACACTCATGCAACTTTGTGATTTCAAATGTTTTCTTGTTTTCTTGTCTTTTCTTGTCTCTCTCGGTCTGCGTGGTGAAATATAGTGACTAACATTGTTGCTGCCATCTGTGTGTGTGTGTGTGTGTGTGTGTGTGTGTGTGTGCGCGCGCGTGCGTGCGTGTGTGTGTGCGCGTGCGTGTGTGTGTGTGTGTGCGCGCGCGTGCGAGATGGAGGGACCACGCTCATGGAAAGGACACAGAGAAGGGCAATCTGACACAAACACTCAATTAACTGGCAGCTGTTGCTTAATGTTGCTTCAGTGGTGTTGACTCACAGAAACGTGTGCAGCTGCATTGATCGTGTCGCCATTGTCGTCTCTCCATTTCTCGCCACATTTTTTGGTGCCTGGCCGGACGGATGTTACGTCTGTTTTTAATCCTGGCCGGCGCGCGCACAAGTGTCATGTTGGCTCCATCTGAACAGAGAAACGGCGAGCTGTTGAAGGTGGATTTCCAGATTGGTTTTTCAAAATCACTTTTCTATCAAATACAATAAAAATCTTCCTCACATCCTGATAACTGCAAATGAACAGCATTGTCTGTAGCCATCACCAGACCTGTCGACCTGCACACACTCTCACACAGACTGAATTCCTCCTCCTTGGTTCTCGGAGAGTTGAGTGCTCATAGTCAGAAGTAGGCCTCATAGGCAGATCACTGACTCTTATGTGTTCAATGCTGGAAAAGCTGTTCTCCCGACTCCGTCTCCTCCACTAAGCGTGAATGTGCATGTGTGGTGCAGGTTCATGTGTTCTGAGGGTGTTGCCGTCACTAGGGGTTTGATGAGCTGGTGTGATGTTGTCCAAGTGCAGCCTGTCCTGCTTAGTCCGCGAGACTTCTGGACTCTTGAAGTCTAAAATCAAAAGTCAGGGTGTGAAGGATTTCGTGACATCTGATGGTGAAGTTGCCGGTCGCAGGTGAATACCCCTCAGCTCACCCTGCCACACCAAACATGTAGGAGCACCTATGATGGCCAATACAGTCGTCATTTTAATGTAATCATTGAGTTTGGTCCATTCTGGGCTTCTGTAAAAACATGATGGTGCCTCAACACAGACTAACCTCTCCTGGTGTACAGATAACGGTGTCATTAGAAGATGGAGAAAAAAATTGACTTGTACATTTAGGCGATTCTAGGACCATAAACAGGTTATTATGATGATTCCATATTTCATTCCTGCCAAATGAAACAGAAATGATTTCCCTTAAATGTTGTGTCATCAGTGATTCTCACTTTCACTGCACCAAATTCATGTCGGAGAAAAACACTAAACAAGCGGAGTGAACCCGAGATGAGATGGAGATAAAATGGGATCTTTAAAAACTAGGCTAGAGTCTATTAATATTTCTACCAATGGATTCGAGCGGAGTTTACGTTTTCAGACCAATTATGTCATTTCCCCCCGGTGCCTGAGGCTCGACAATGTAAACAGTCTCTCATTTGGCGGCGTGCCTTCAAGTGTGAGCAGAGGATGAGAGGCTGAGGAAAAACCACACTGCTCTTTTGGCTGTTTAATGAGGGTAACACCCAGCGCCGTGGTGACTGAACCCCAGCAGTGGGTCACAGGGGTCACCCCAGATGACCTCAGCGCTCCCACGACGAAGGAGTTCACTTGTCTGACCTGCTACAGATCAAATGTGACGGGTCGGAGAACGTCGAAGTTGGTATTTTAGCAAAAAAGTTAGAGTCCCATTCTCTTGTATCAAAGGTGCAGAGTGTACGATTTCGGTCACTTTTGTCACTTAAGAATATTACAAAATAGTATGTATACAAATGTATCATTTGTTTTCCAATACCCTTAAATAAGCTCAGTAATGTATATTTACAATGAGGCGCGGGTCTTCTCTACGGAGGCCGCCATGTTTTTACAGTAGCCCAAAGTGGCCGTACTAAAAAGTGACGTCTACCATAGGTTCTCCTGCATGTTCAGAAGGGTGAGGGTGAGGTGACGGATACAACATGCAACTTCCCCTCTAGAGGTCAGCAAGTCTTACGCACTGTACCTTTAAAAAGGTATATGGTAGTATATGGTTCTTTTTGGCCATAGCTTGTAACTGTAACTGGCTGCATATCTTTAACTGTATTTAAAATGACCAAATGGTATCTTTATCATTTAAATTCAATCAATCCACTGCTATTCTAATATCAGTCTGTGTCGACAGAGATCCAGGAATCACCAATGATAGAAAGTCATTTCGCAAACATTAAGTTAACACGTCCAATATATATTGTCATTTTACTCACTATACATCATTCAAATCCCTATTTCCCTTCAAATGAATGAAGGGAAATAGCCATTTTGTGCCTCAGAGCCTCGGGTGCGCAGAGTTCTCGTGAGGCTGAATCTTGAACGTGTTTCACCTCAGAGAGGCACGGCACAGAAAATAACCTCCATTGTTTTTGTTCAACATCGTCAAGCGACGCTGGAAAGAGACGAGGGTTTGCAGGAACCCGGATAAGTACAAATGAGAGGCGATAGGGAGTCTGTAATTAGGCCCTTCGAACCCCAGCGTGAATCAAAGCGTTTGAACGGCGCCCAAGAACTCCGGCACAGACAGCGGCACCAGCTGCTGCAGAGAAAACACACACCCTCCTGTCCACATCAATCACCGCTCACTCTTCAATTCACTCTTTCCAACTCTTTTTTTTTTTTTAATCCCTCAGCCTTCTCCCCCTTTAACGGCTCCCCCTGTCATTCACCGGCACTTTCCCTGCATCACCTCTCACTCACGCACACAAAGCTCTGCAGTTAACACACACACACACACACACGCGCGCGCACGCACGCACACACACTGCCTGCTGAGTTTCTGCAGTGGGGCTGAATCTCTGACGTGACCTCTGGCTGTTCCCTCCTCAGATGGACCCTGTCCAGAAGGCGGTGATGACGCACACCTTCGGGCCGCCCATGGTGAAGACTAAACGGCCCATCATCTCCTGCAACGTCTGCCAAATACGCTTCAACTCAGAGGTAGGACCGTTGAAAGGATGTGACATCCAACCGCTCCACGGTGGAGCGAGCTGGAATGGTGAACACACCATATCTCGTACGATGAATGTTAACCAGTGTTTACCTTTTTTATTTGCACCAATTTAACCTCCAAACTAAACTTGACTTCACGGAACGGAACGGCCAGATTACAAGGATTCACATACATTTGGATGCGGATCTCTGTGGGAAAGGAGAGCAGCCTCAACTATGGCGTTGTGGTTTATGTATGAAATTCCAAGACACATAGGTCAAGTGTTATAGTCACTGCGCAGCATCCAGGAAAACACCATAACATTGAAGCAAACTTGACATTTGTGTCAGAAAACACTGCAATATTTCACAGATTAAAGATGTGATTGGTTTTAAGTTCCTTTTGATTATTTGAGCGGTATCAACATTTATTTTGTTGTGATTTGTCAGAAACTATTCTGCCCTCACAGTTACGATAGTTGGCTCTTTCATCAACGACACATGAGCGTGGTCCGTATAAAACTGCAACATAAAAATACAACTGATATAAATAAAACAGGGTATCTCCACACAGCCAATCAAAAATAGCTAAACATGTCCTTTTAATAGTTCAATTCCACCGTATCACTGAGTAAAACAAACTGGCTTCGCTAGAAATAGCTAACCACCATATTAATGTGCTAAGCACCCAACACCCTCATGCTATGCTGATGCGTTAACTGTCCAATGCTGGCGCCATTAAGCTAGCATATAAATTAGCACAATTATCGGCATGTATAATGTTTTTTTCAGCATATTAACACATGAAAACGAACACGGCAACAGTCTCCGACATGGCCGGCAGTGCATACGCAAAACAGTGTAACTTCCTCCTTCCTGTCACATGACGGGTCAAAATGCAAAGACGAAAACCTACTCAAAGCTTAAGTCACGTTTCCGTTTCTACATTAAATCGCATAGCTTTCATCGCTTGTAGAAGCAAGAACAGAGCGACACAACGTTTCTAAACATTTACATGGTAAGTCAACCTGGCACTTTTATAACTGTAACTTGCCATGATGAAATCTTCACAGGCAAAGTAACGCTAACCAAGGGGCGGAGCTGAATGAAGAGCCGGCTGATTATAGAGAGCCTTTTAGATTAAAATGTTCCATGAAAACATGCCATGATATTTGTCTGGCTCTGTGGCCCCCGCGCCTACAATCCACACACATTAAATCATGAGCTCAACTCACGGCTGGCTGGACCTGAAGGTAGCTGTTGATTGACTGTACAGCTGGAGCAGGTGAAAATGCAATTCACAGTTTCTCAGCTCCAATTTTAGCCTTTCCAGAAACCAGAGTAGGGGGCGGAAAATCCTGCTAGTGTACAAACAGCTTACGCCGTCATTCTCCCGCGTTTATATGTCCGCGTCGAGAAAGCACAGTCAGTGAAACGAAGCAGATGGACACTTCGGTCGAGCTGGACTGTGCGAGTGAATTGCAAAACATATTTTCGGTGTCGACAACAAGCCTTTGGGCACCCAGCGAGTTGGCCAGACTTCAGATCGGATTCTAGCGGAGGCTTTTGAAACTTTTGAGGGTGAAGCGGCGGCAGGGACAAACTCCAGTAAACACAGACTTGTCCTTAGAGCCACCTTAAAATCGTATGCATTTCGGTTTGCAGTGACAGGTGGCGCTGTGCCGACAGGTGGCGCCGTGCCAACAGTAAGGCTGCGGGGACGGAAATAGAGGTGGCGCAGAGTTATGAAACTTTAGAGCAATCATCTGGGTGTCCCTATTAGAGGGTGTAGTGTTAACTGAAGCTGAAACACAAATAATAATGACTGACAGTGATGAGTTCATTTTATTACCACTGTCAAAGCTGCAGGAATGAATACAACAAAACAGGGGGCTGCAGAGTGAGCGAGGGGCGGGGGAAGTGACTGACGGAGCAATATGGAGGATGTAGCGACATCATGCAATGTAAAAAATGTTTTGATTCTCCTTCTACCAGAAAGGTGAACACATTTACCTAAAAGTCAAATGGACCTTTTTACAGTCTCTTGCAGTGATCACTATTATCAAAGTCCTGCCATAAAGTCCCACGCCAACATCGTTAATTCGAAAGCCATTCACAGATTAGCAAAGACATGAACGTTTTCAAAGAAACTAATTTAGAAACCTTGGGACGGAGTTCAACAATTTTCTAATTAATTGTTCGGATCAAGTTCCAACACTGGCAAGACAGCGAGGTGTGGAAGCTTCTCCTGATACGAGATGAGGAAGAGATTATGTGGCAGGTTGCCATGGTAACAGTCTCTGACCCAACTTCCAGCTCCTTGACTTTGTTGTTGTTGTTGCTGCTTTCCTCTTTCCAGCAATTGTTTTTTTTGTGTAGATGTGATGTTAAACTAATCGCAACTGTGATTGTGGGCATCTTTTTAAAAGACACACATGGCAGATGATAACTAACGACAATTTGTCCACCCCCCCTTCTGAGTGGGTTCACCCCGATCCAAAAAATCCCTGTGATTTTACTTTGAAAAGCAATTATGCACGGTGACTTTTAAATGCAGATTCCCAACACATGGTTCACATCTCTGATTAACCTGCCTTCGGAAAATGTGTGAGCCAAATTGCCGAACACCGAAAACAGTTCTACTCCGTAATCTCTGCAGTTAAAAGGGCTAATTTTCCATCTGAATTCTTCATGCAGCGCGGTTTTCACTTGGAGGCTGAAGTTGAGTGATGTGTATTCATGAATATTAAAAGAGCTTTTACAAGAGGAGAACTCCCTCGGGACGACCTGCTGCCGTAACCTCCAACCTAAACACGGGTGGAAATCAGACAAAAGCCTGGTGCGCGCGTCTAAAAATATAAAAGCGTTCCCGTGATGAAGTGCGAAACAGCTACTCTCGAAAAAGCAGCGGTGTGTAAAAGGACGCATGCGAGGAGCGAGTCATGTGAAACTTGTGTAACACTGCCCTTCTCTCTCTCTCTCTCTCTCTCTCTCTCTCTCTCTCTCTCTTTACGAGGGGCCACTTAATTATATCTCCCCCTGCTCGGAGCTCAGTGTTCTCACGTGGTCGACGTGAGGAGACTTCGTTGACTCCGGCCGCGCTCGCGCGCCATCCCGCCGTATGTGAGCGCGCGGGGAAATGGTTTTTTTCTTTCCGGAGAGTCTCGCGCCGCATGTCTCGGGCCGCATGTCTCGCGGGCCACGTTGGGCTGCGAGACGGCCAATGAGGGAGCCACCTGTTCGTCCAGCTTTCCGTTTCGCTGGCGATGTGCATCTGCCGCGCTGCAGCTCCACGCCACTGTCCCCGGTAACCTGAGAGACCCGGGGCTCGCGGGACATTCCTGAATAATGAAGGAATACTCTGCTTACAGTTCGGCTTACTCAGGCCGTTCGAGCGGCGCCCGTGACTGAGCGGCGCGTCATCGTCTAGTCGCGGTTCACCAGTAGCGTGTGTGTCGCAAATACAAGCCACGCTTATTTACTTCACTTTTGCCAGCGCCAGGCCGGTGCATAAACGGGTATTCTCCAGCAGCTGAGGCTGATTGGTCGACATCCGGGGGCAGCTGCCTCTCACGGCAGCGCCACACGTTGGAATCGCAACATGGCGATTCATTTGGGGGGCCGCGGAGGACAGATTAGACGGCCATTGTTCGGCTCAGCTTTGCTGCAAGGCTGACGTCACACCATGCTGCATTAGCCACCGTCACCACTGCAGTGCCATGCTGGACACCTCTCTCCTCTCTCTCTCTCTCTCTCTCTCTCTCTCTCTCTCTCTCACTCTGCCTCTCTCTCTCTGATCAATTCTCCTCTCCATAGACGTCCTCTCGGCCCAAATCATGTTTCATTCATGCCCTCTTGTCTTCTGCTGGCAGCTGACTTCTCTTACCATTTTCCTCATCACTTTTCAGGTTTCTCCCTCTGTGCAATGTATCATCTGTCCTGATGCCCTCTCTCTCTCTCTCTCTCTCTCTCTCTCTCTCTCTCTCTCACTCTCTCCACCTCTCCAGCTTCTTCCCAACCCCTCCTCCAGTGGAGGCACTGCCTGCCCCCGTGTACAGTAGATGCCTTTGTCACTCTATAGATAAAACATCAAAGCTCTTCCTGCTTGTAGACAAAGGAAGGATTTCAGGGACATCTGCTTGCTCTCATTTACTCCCCTCTCGAAATCCCATCCCTGCCTCCGTCTCCATTCGTCTAAATCCCCCCCCCCCCCCTCTCTTCCTCATGCTCTGCTGCAGCGTCTCTCACACTTCATTACACCCACTGTCCCCATCACCCTTCACGTTTTAGCATTATTCACCTTTTCCTCTTAACGTCAGCAGCCAAGTGCCTCAGTCAGGTTTACGTACGCGCGGCGCGCTCTCGCCTTGGAGGCTCTCGGCCTCCAAGGCTGTCGGGCCTTTTACACTTGAATTGATGGTCGACCTCCATCGATTTCTTAAGTCCTGACACTGGAGGTCACCGGGAGGGAAAGTATCAAAGATCAAGTGTGGGGAGAAAAAAAAAAACCTCCAAACAATGGATGGTTGCAGGGGGAGGGAGTGGGGGAGTGTGTGTGTGTGTGTGTGTGTGTGTGTGTGTGTGTGTGTGTGTGTGTGTGGGGGGGGGGGGGGGGGGGGGGGGGGGGGGGGGGGGGGGGGGGGGGTTTGGAAGGATGGTGGCGCAGACTGCTCGGACGATGGGCAGAGGAAGCATCGAGTGTCTCTCACTTTCGGGCTCTCGCCTCAGTCATTTGCTCGTCCACTTGTGGGGCTTGGTCTCGTTGCCTAATTGCGGGGCGTCGGGTTACGCGGGCAGAGCTATATCTGCCCTTCTGTCATCACCAATCAGGATGGGGGCTATTCGAGTAGCTATCATCGGCAGCTAATACCCGAGGCTTACCGAGGCATCCCTGACACGGCCCAGTGGTCCCAGTGGCTCCGTGTAGGGCCCCGCGGCCTTGTTATTGACATAACGGAAACCTGTCGAATCTAAGCAGGACGCTGCTGGAGTAGACACATGTTAATACACACACACATACACACACACACAGTCTTCTATTACTGTATTAGTTAAGAGCTTAGAGGAACTATTTTTGGGTTCCAACAACGCATGCTTTACTTTGATTACATCTGATGCTGACATGCACATGTTTATCTGGACACCAATGATCCCCGGGCAGCACCACCCTGCCCCCCCACCCCACCCTCCCTTCACCCCTTCACCCCAACACCCATGACCTCCAGGAAATATTAGCATCTCAGACAAATCTGCACCTCGTGATTCATGCCCGGCAAGAACATTCAGTGCCAGTGCAGGATGAGTGAGGTCACGATGCAGCCGGGTGGAGAGTGAGGACGGGGAGGATGGAGGGGTGTGAAGTTCGCGGCAGAACTGGCAAATGTCTCTCAGCTATTTCAATTAGAACCAAAGTCTTAACCCGGTGATGCATAGTTCTATCTTCCTCGCAGCTTTTCCATAACTCAAACTCATTTCCCCCTGTACAACCCAGAATCACACAAACACTACTCAACCAACTGCCAGTGGAGCGTGTCCTCTCCCAGGAACATGTGCCCACATGAGATGAGACTATTTGTTGTCACGTTCATGTGTGTCCCCTTAGGTGTTAGGTTGTAATGTCCTTGTACTGTCCAGCTCCTGTTGTATCTCTCTTCCTGAAATGTAGTATAATGTTGTGAACCTCAAAAACACAGCTGACCATGATGAGTCCAGTTGGGGGCATTTCATTGCCGGTGATGCCAAGGACCGTTGTGTTTGAATCAACCTTTGAGTTTGTTTATTATGTATGATTTATTCGAATTTGGCAAAACAAAACTATAAAATTCAGAATCCAAAATATGAGAGTCCGAATGGATGTAAATGTCAATCCATAAAGCAGTTGTTTACAGAATGACGGTTTTGATGAGGTTGTAAATCATAGGCACATGATTGTCACATGTGCAGTGTAAGATTAGTCCTAATGTAAAACCTGTCTCCCAGATTCTCAAATAAACTGCTGCACCAACCTAAGAGCAGGAGCAAGGACTTAATGGAATGTCCACACCTCTTGGCATTTCCTACAGTATAAACTGATCCTCTTATGAGCTATATCATACAAGGTCAAGCAGGCAAGCAAACACAAACACACACACACACACACACACACACGGATACAATCTTCTCAATTTGACCTTTTTTTTTCTCTCTCTCCGTGTCCGCCATTGTCCCCTCCGGTCCATTTTAGATAATCCCACCACTCAATAATCATCATCAACTCAGCAGGCCAGTTCAGTGATTACACCAGTGGCGGAGCAGCATGAGAATGTTCTAGAACCTACATTACATTCTTCCCTGAGAAGCTCTGCAGCAGCTTAATGTTGTGAAAATGCAGCGTACCAAGATATACTGTCAGTTTCTGGATTCATCTCAGGGAACAAATTGTAGAGGTTTGTGAGATTCAACATTTATCTATGTCACAATGTCCATTCGTGCACACGAGGAAATTGCACGGCGCGGCCGTCATTTTCCGACTTCAGCTCATGTTCATGCGATAAAAGAAATAAAAAGTGTATGTTTCTCTTCCTCCAGAGTCAAGCAGAAGCGCACTACAAAGGAAACCGCCACGCTCGCAGGGTGAAGGGAATCGAGACGTCCAAGACGGGGGGTCGTCTCCACGATGCGGACAAACAGCACCCTCCCCCAACTGCTTCACCCTCCCCACCAGGGCCCTCGCCATCCAGCCCCGAGTCGGATCCTAATAAGCTGGGTGAGCATTGATGGAGATATGATGTCACACACACACGCACACACACACACACACACACACACACACACACTGGCATGGACACCGCTGCTGAATGACATGGTAACTGCCGGTGACCTGGTGATATTAACCAATTGTCTACAACAAGTAATCTCCACAGCTGCATGAACTCTCATTAATACAGAATATGAATATTTGTGACATCATTAAAGGTACAGTGTGTAAGATTTGGTGACATCCATTGGTGAAGCTCATCCATCTTGCATCCATCAGCTCACCCTTCCTTTTCGAGCATGTAGGAGAACCTATGGTAGTCCTTGGTCATTATTAAAACTCAAAAGATGTTTAGTATGTCCACTTAGGGCTGTTAGTAAAAACATGGCAGCCCCCATAGGGAGGACCCGCTCCTCAGGTAAATATAAGTTAAAGGGCTCACTTTAGAGTAATGTAAAAAAGCAAGTCATACATTGACATGACTATACATTGGCAAAAACCTCAGTATGCATTTGATTTGTAATCCTGTTTCAGTCAGCGGCGACAAAACATGACCAAAACGTTACACGCTGCACCTTTAAACATCCACACAGACGATAAATCAGTTGCGATCCCTGTATATCCAGCTGTTTCCGTGTTTGACCTCGGAGGGACAGGCATTTTCAAGTGTCTCCGCTTTCGCGCTTATTCACCGATCATCGGGGTCAACGAGTGAAACAACTCACCGATGTCAAAACGCTCTGCCGCTTTTCCAGATGCGAGCCAGTGCAGCCCCAACGAGTCACCTTTGACCCCTCACCGCCTCCCAACACCAGCGCTGAGCTCTGCGGACACAGAGCCTGCCCTCCTGCCCTCCGGTAGCCTGCCTCTGCCCACCTCTCCCTGCCCCACCACAGCCCTCACCACCCCCGCTGCAGATCCGGCAGCGGTGGCGGCGGCGGCGGCGGCGGCGGCGGCAGCTCTTCCCGACTCACTGTCTCCTGCACAGAGTCCATCTTCAGGGGATTTGGAGGAGGAGAAAGCTAAGAAGCTTCTCTACTGCTCCCTGTGCAAAGTCGCCGTTAATTCCCTCTCTCAACTTGAGGCACATAACAAAGGTAAGTCAGAGTCAGCTTTATCAGAGAGTGTTTTTTGTTTTGTTTTTTTAAGTATATCACACAAACACAGTGCGCACAGGCTTGAATGAAATGAACATAACTACCGACAAGCACCGTGCCATCTGCTGCCTGGGATGAAACGAGGCTCTCCTGGAGAATAGTCTGCCTTTTGTGCTTTGTGAAGAGTGAAGACGTTGAACAGGTGCATTGCTGCTGTTCAGTGGCGATGACGGCTCGTTAGAAACAGGACGGTCTGACTGCAGGCAGACCGGTTTTGATACAAACCTCAGCACAAACATCTGTCAGACATTATCATGACCTCAGTTAGACCCGTCTGTAATCTCAACAAGGCCGTGATTCTAAATGAGTAGAGATGTGTATCGATCATTTTGCATTTTAAGGATTCCTCATCAGGGTGGGTGTCGATACTCGTCGTCGACATAATCCTTCAATAAGCGTTTCACTGCTTGCACAACCACCGAAGAGTTATTTTAGGTCAAAATAGTTCCATTGTTCCGACAAGCGTGCATTTTGCGATCCTCGTTTGCACATGTTGTCTGAAGACTCAGAGCAAAGAAGATAAAGATGCTAAAATGGAGATAAATATAGATCATTTGCCCACTACGTTTTGTGGAAGAAGTGATCAAGAGTTCGACCACGGCTATGAGAGATGGAGAAGATATTTATTCAACTATATGTGAAATCGTTAGTTAATGGCACGGGTGTCCACGTCCAACTGGAACAAGAACTTCCATACCGGTGCCTCCCCTGTTTGCAGTCTTACACAGACCTCCTGCGTTTCTGAATACATTTATTGAAGTCATCCATAACTAATTCATAAACTAACGAGAATTCTCGAAAAATGTAAGTCATTGAAAATGCATATCCAAGTTCCTCGGCTGTGTGAGGTCCAGAATTTCGTCTTCACCTTGACAACTGCTCAACTTGTTTTTAGTTGTATTGCCACAGATTTGACGATAAGTGTTGTTTTTTTGTTGTTGTTTTGTTGTTTGTGTCCAGGTACCAAGCACAAAACCATTCTGGAAGCTCGGAGTGGACTGGGACCGATCAAAGCATACCCGCGCTTGGGTCCGAAACCAGGCCCGGAGCAGGGAGGGGAGCTGTCCTCAGACCCCAACACTCAGGAACGCACCTTCCACTGTGAGATCTGCAACGTTCGGGTCAACTCCGAGCTGCAGCTTAAACAGGTGAGAGACTTTCTCAGAGGTCCGCAGCCCGCGGATGAAGAATTTCCCCCGCAATCCCCCATATCCAATTTTTTTCCCCCCTCTCGTCTCAGCATATATCCAGCCGCAGGCATCGCGATGGAGTTGCAGGGAAACCCAATCCTCTTCTCAGTCGGCACAAGAAGCGCACAGACTTTATGGTGAGTGCTCGCCGTGTTTGTCACCTCTCCCCCACGAGATTGAGCCTGACCCTCACATCTCCATCCAGAACCCGGTCAGCGAGACAAAATACATGAACGAGTCAGACCTGAAGCCCATAGGTTCGAGCCTGAGTCACAAAGTTATTGTTGTTGTTACCACGGTAACACATTTCATTTGAACCCGAGTACAGACGTGTGACATCAACTGTTGCCGAGCATTTTAGTCTGGTTTAGTGTATGAAAATGGATGACATACTGTAGCAGCTCACCAGAAAGAAAACAATGGGTCTTGATTGCCACCTGGTGGCTGTCTACAGTACAGGAAATGCAAACCTCCATGTTATTGAAATAAGAGGGGGACCGCAACTAAAATTAAATCAAATATCCCAAAAATCAAAAGGTTTTTACACCAAAAATAATTTTAGTCAGTTCGTGTCATTATTGTCATGCTGAGTTCTAAATACTGATTTCATGCAGCAAAATAGGGTGATGTCACGATCGGCAGCAGAAACGGACTCCGGATCGGTCGAGCGCATGTATTGGTGGAACCTCTGAACCATGGCTGCATACAACAGTCTCAGACTCTGACTCAGGATGACGTCAGAACCACAAGATGAAGCCACGATATTTCAGATTCGGGATTTTTTGGCTTCGCTTCTGGACAAGACGAGAGAGCAAAGCTGCCTCGTCCATATTTACAGTCCGTGCTTTAACTTCAGCTACAGGTTGATCATATTATTGTAAATGATGCAACGTCGTCAACATTTGCTCGTGCGTACGGTCGACTCGAGTTGGGATGAACTCTGGCAGCACTTATCAGGAGCTAGGTGAGCTTGATGGTAGTCTATGAATATTTATAACTTTAAACCGCCATGTGTTGCATCACCTCATGAATAAAGAATAGCTTGTTTGGCAGAGGTGACTATGCTCAACATAAATTGCATTCCTAATGTCACTGGAAGATTTTTGCAAGAATCTGTAGGTTTAAAGGGATTCTTTGTCATTTTTGATTTCACAAAATTGACAGATATCAATCATTTGCTCAGGAATAACCCAAAGAAGTGCTATTACATCTCCACGTTCTGAGTTTGTTGTCGTTATCTATGAACGGAAAGTAATGCACAAATATGAGGTCAAGACTGTATATAAAGTTGAATATTATCTAAGTCATTTGTTAATACATTAAGCTTTAAAAAAAGACACATAACCCCCTTGAATAACATAATTCCCATTTTTACTTCATTGCACAGGAACTTCCAAAATCTCTGGGGGCTGGACTCATACCCAATCCTCTGGCCGTTGCTGCAGCAATGGCGGCAGCCGCCTCCTCCAATCAGCTGGCACTACGTGCCCCCGGCCCGGCTTCCCACCCTCACCCTCATCACCACCTGCTACAGGGAACACCCCTCAGCCTGCTGAGGCCTGCCCCGGGGCCCATGCGCACCACGCACGGCCCCATCCTCTTCACTCCTTACTGATGGTGGGAGTGGGAGTGGGAGTGGGCGGGGTTTGGTGGGGTGGGGGGGGGGGCAAACCGGGAAGAAGCACACTGTGAAGAGGAGGTCTGCGACCATGTGCCATGGAGAGCCAGATCAGCTGCTGTGGCTCGGTGAACAGATGTGGTGCATGCTGCCGTTGCAGTGCAGAGTGAGAGAGTGAGAGAGTGAGAGAGAGAGAGAGAGAGAGAGATGACTGACAGATCTCAAACTCACTGTTTCCATCATCCCTGGTCTCACTTCATTGCTCAGCTATCTGTCAATCATCAGACTGACTCTGCAGATCGTTTCCAGAGAAACTTACCAACACTCTGAGCATCTTCCAATCAGCTACTTCAATATCTTCTTCGAGCAGATGTTCCACTGAATCTGACTGGAAACCCTACCTCTCCTGTTTTTATTGTTTTTTTTTTGTTTTTTTTAATGTTCATCTCATTACACATCCAAAGCATCACCTGGTCAGAAACATGTGCTGGCTTAGATATAGTAGTGGCCTCTGATGTTAGCTGGTATCATGCTGTAGTCGTCACAGTATAGTGGATTGTATCACTGTACAGTTCAGTTCTTTGTGGCCTATAAAGAAAAAAAACAAAAAAAACAAAAAGGTACTGACTCTTTCTGTAATGTTTCTGCAGTTACCGGCAAACCTCGTACAGTATGTGCACAGTTCATCGGCGACTTGTTCTACATTTACCTCTGTGGGATGGAAACAGGAAGTCGGAGGGGAAGAGCCAAAGGTCTTAAATACACGTCGACGTGAATAGTTTGGAGCCGTTTTGAGGATGTTGTCACACGTGTCAACACGTTTTATTCAGTTCCTTATTGATAGAGAAAATAAAGTCGTCATCTCATTTCATTTCCACCTAACCAAGTGATTTCCTGTCGCGGGGGTGAGTCGTCCATGTGTAAATGGCATCGTCCCATTTCAGAAAATGACTGTTTTCCATCTGCACCTGTTCAAAACGAAAGAAAGGTTTCGTCGTCTTAACGGAGTGGTTTCTAACACTGTGAGAGGAGTGGGGCAAGAGTTGATCGATGCCTTCAGTAGCAGGTATATTTGCATTTTGTGCACATTTGACAACACAGACCACAGTTTCACCACAATAGCACGGTAGCAATGAGGAAACAGTGGCATGTAAAAGACACCAGCATCATGACAGAGAAGGACCACACACACACACACACACACACACACACACACACACACACACACACACACACGAGTGCTCAAAAGATAAACAATAACAAAACACATTGTTTCTAATAGTATTCTGGGCCTGTAGTGGAATAAACGATGATTTGTTTGTCCGCCCTGCCTCGTGTTCTCCGACTCTACATGATCCACCATGAACTCTTCATGAGGCTTGCGAGACAATAGAAGGAAGCTTTAGGAAAATGAAATCGTAGCAATACTTAAAGCACTCCTGCTAACTTTTCTTGTCAACTGCAATAAAGAGAAACGTCTATAATTGTATTTATTGTTATTTACGAAACGTGTACTGAAAAATATATGTAAATGTAGGTTATTATTATGAAGAAAAAAAAGTTTTAAAAGGTATATGTCAGGGCTTCCTAATTGTTTGATTCAGTTGAGATGATTAAACTGAGTTTATGGTTTCAAACAATGTTGTTTGATATATTCATTTTGCGCGCACGCGCACACACACACTAGATCAGCGGCTGGCTACTATGATTTTTGGTAAGCGTACAGATACATTGTATCAGATTTCCATACAATTTCCCCTTTCATCTGAAGATGTCTATACTGATTTAAAAAGATAGAAATAAAATGTATATGATATTTTTATGAATGTATAATCAGCCGAATGAACAAAACGATGAACAAAAACTAAACATCAGCATTGCTAAAGTGAGAAAGTCAGGCCTCAAAATGAAAATTGCAAAGAAAAACAAATGAACATGAATTGAGGATTTCACATGATCACGGCTTGTCGTGACGATGTGGGTAAAAGAGCTCTGATGCAAATCAGTGCTGGCTCAGCCCTGGGCACCGTCTGACCATCTGCTGCTCGCTAAGGGCCCCTGCATGTGCCCTTCATCTGCCTCTGGAAACAATGAACCTGAACTCCCCAAACTCCAGGTCCTGACCTTCCACTCGCTCCACAGTCTTCATAGACTCCGACAACTAAGCCAATTATAACCTGGAGACTTACCTGCACGGATAATACTAACCCATGAGAGCCAGTGTAATGTCATCTTAGTTTTACATGTCAGTATCTTTATAGTTGTTACTGGTGCAGTAGATGAGAAACCTCAAACGAGCGTAACCAGGGAAACATTAGTACAAAAGCCATAACACGTCAAGAGCCAGAAGATGAAAGCAAAAGATTATAGATTCATGAGATGACATCAGAATTCATTAGTTCCACAGCAGATGACTTTGCAGACAAAATACATCATGGCGTAAATGGAGAAAGGGGGATTCGAACCCGGTACCTCACACGCATGGCAAGTCACACAGTGAGCGCGTGAGACGCGAGAGGCCTGCACACACTAAAGTCTGGAGACAGCGACAGAAGTCTGACAGGGAACAACCCAAACACAACAACATCACTTCAAAGGCAGAGGCGAAAACACAAGCATGGAAGCCACAGGCTGAGTGGAGGAGCCACAACATATACAGACACAGCAGAGCCACAGCAAACAAGCAGAGGCCACGACACAAATGCAATGAACACACTGACGAGGTAAAGGAGAAAAAAAACAAAACAAGATGGAGGCGAGTGACAAGGGATGATGACAAGTCATCAAACAAACAGGAACTTACCAGGGTGGGTGTCATGGACAGTGTGAGTCACAGAACGAACAGCACGTGTGTCTGTGTGAGGTGAGCAAACTCGCGGAGGCCGGACAGGAACACACCTCTACCGTAACACCGGAAATAGACACGCGTCGTACATTTCAAACAGGAAGCGCGTTGCATTTCACAGACGCAGCTCATCATGATCTGTGTTTGTGTGACTTTATTTGTGGTACAATTTATTCAAAGGGTCGTTGTGCAATGTTCTGAGCCAATTATTTGTTTTG
>JAFBJT010110219.1:0-14991 GCA_016785325.1 Chascanopsetta lugubris | reverse complement strand
AAATCAATTAAATAGTTCTATGTACTTTATTTTATTATTTACTCAATAACTTGCCAGTCTCTACTTCCAACCTGATTTACAATGAACAAAATGAAGCAGGACTCCACAGTCAGCTTACCAAACACCTTCTGCCTGTTCTAACATGTTGACCGCAGCAGAAGGGGCCCCATCATGTATCTGCAAGCATAACGACTCACATCGATGGCCGAATACATTTGGCTTGATTATATTATGTATCTTCCTGAATTTAGAAATGGGAAAAAACCCTTTGCATACCATTTGATTATGCAGAGGACAAGTGAGCAACAGTTGGGAGGTTCAAAAGATGAGAGCAACAGGAAGTAAGAATGACAGACGCACTCTGACGACAAGAGAGACAGACGAAGATCTGCAGCATCAAGGTGAGACAATGATGATGATGGATTTGCTTCAAACGGGTTTTGATCTGCTTTCATAACAAACCAATACACATACACATGGATATCATTTATCAATTCATTTATTATCATCACCTCTTGTTTAATGTTGCCATTGTGTATTAGCCTCTGCATGTTATTGTCCACTTCACGAAGGACAAAACCATCATTTCCAGTGATACTGACAATGACGGATTTTTGTTAATGATCTTCAATTCAACATGACTGATGCCTGGACATTATTTCTGGTCTGTGGACATGCCGGAGTTAAAGAGGAAGTGATGTACTTGAACCACAGTCCCCTCAATAACTTCCTCAGTGTGCGGGTGGGTGGCTGAGGTGAGGTGAGGGGGGCCGTGCTTCGTTTTGAGTTCAACTTGCTCGAGCTCAGAGAAGAGAGAGCTTATTCCACATCTGAACCCTCGACAGACCGATGGCGACGATGATGAACCACTCCAACCAAACCGAGAACGACCTCTTCTCCTGCCACAGCGCCTCGGTGGTGGGTTACCGCTACTTCGCTGTGCTGTGGGGCTGCGTGGTGACCGTCACCGGGACCCTGGGGAACCTGATGACCGTTCTGGCCTTCGCCTCCGACCGGCGCCTGAGGACTCGCTTCAACGTGCTCATCGTCAACCTGGCGCTGGCCGACCTCCTGTACTGCACCGTCCTGCAGCCCATCTCCGTCGACTCCTACCTGCACCTCAGGTGGCGCGGCGGTCAGCTGTGGTGCACCGTCTTCGGCCTGCTCCTCTTCCTCTCCAACTCGGTGTCCATCATCACCCTGTGCCTGTTGGCAGCCGGCAGGTACCTGCTGGTGGCCAAGCGGCGGGTGTTCGAGCGCGTCTTCTCCAACTGCGGTTTGGCTCTGCTCCTGGCCTCGGCGTGGGCGCTCGGCCTGGCCAGCTTCGGCCCGCTCTGGCCCACGTACGTGTTCGTGCCGCAGGTGTGCACGTGCAGCTTCCACCGCACCAGGGGGCGCCCGTACACCACCGTCCTGCTCTTCCTCTACTTTGTCGTGGGTCTGGGCTGCGTGGGCGCGTTCTACCTGCTCATTTACAGGCGCGTGCGGACGGCCTCGCGCGCCATGCTTCGCCACCGGCCGAGCCGCAGGTCGTCCAGGCGGAGGAAAGCGGCCTCCCCGGCGCAGGCCACCGACGACAGTGGAGTGGAGAGCGGCAACACGTGCAGCTGCGACGTGAGCAGCCAGACACCAAACAATGGCGAGATGGGCTCGGAGAAGTCCTCCCAGTCTGCCCCGGGCGCTGCCACGGACTCGCGGGCGTCACCGGCGGCCACCGAAAGGCCTCCACCCGACAACGGCCCCGCGCCGACGCACCCCCCTCCCTCGGCCACTTCGGCGGACGACAGTGAATTCAAGCGAGTGACCCGCATGTGTTTCATCGTCTTTCTGTGCTTCGTGTCGTGCTTCGCGCCTTTTCTCTTGCTCAACATGGCCGACAAACACAACCGAGCCCCGCAGGTCCTGCACATGTTCTGCGCGAACCTCACCTGGCTCAACAGCTGCATCAACCCCGTGCTCTACGCCGTCATGAACAGACAGTTCCGACAGGCCTACCATCTGCTCCTCCGCAGGGCCGCCGCACCCTTCACCCGCCTTTGCTCCCCCTCTGCAGCGTTAAAGGTGCAGGGTGTACGATTTGGTGGCCTCCAGAGGTGAGGTTGCGTGTTGTACCCATCAACCTCACCCTCGCCCCTCTGAGCATGCAGGAGAACCTGCGGTCCACTTCAGTTGGCATTAAAACTCAAAAGATGTTTAGTATGTCCACTCTGGGCTACTGTAAAAACACGGCGGCCCCCTGCAGAGAGGACCCGCTCCTCGTGTGAATAAACATTACTGGGCTCAATTTAAGGGTGTAGTGTGTAGAATTTGGGTCGTTTTTGTCATTTCTAAAAATATTACAAAACAATTACAGACTGGTATTTGGATACATTTGTAATCACCTAAATGTTTTATTTTCTTTCATTCCCATAAATTGAGCCCATTCATGTATATTAGGTAGGGATATGTAAATAATTCTGATGAACCTGGTGGTTTACAGATGTACAGATGTCTTTGTTTTGCCCCGTGTTACAGCCAAAGGTCTTTTTGTGCCACATGGCACCACAGGACCAATGTTCTTAAAAGTATCTATGGCTAAAACACCCGAGAGACGTCCTTTTACATGTTTACATTATCTGAGGGACAAAACACAGCTGTGCTCATCGACCACATCTCACTATATTTCGAACTACAATGAAGTTTGACTCGTGCAACATGTCTTTTTGTTTTTATATATTATTTACACGCAGCTATGTGTGGCTTTTAAATCTAATGAATTATTTGCATTTCCTTATTTTGTTACAAATTCCACAGTTGCACTGTCTACACGTTATGTCACAAGAAAAACTACCTAAGTTACAACATCAGCACAGGATATCTCCATCTGACACAACATGCTGTGTCAGTGAGGCAGGAAGCAATGACTCTGACCAGTGTCTCACCTCTAAATCAATGTCTTGCTGACTGATGGAACATGTCTGTACGTGTTCAGAGATATGTGGCTTATAGTTTGAAACCTGTCTGTTTTGTATTACTATAAATACATTTATATAAAATATACTCATATATATTGTATCAAATGATGAAATTCTATGTTCATTTTGTTTTTCACTCTGATTTGAATACATTAAAAATATGAAAAGGTATAAAATGAGTCAAACTTGATTTTTAATTCGTCCAATTTATACCATCCTGAGTTATGTCATCGTCTTCTATCATTTGGGTGATTTACTTAACAATGGTTTCAGTTCTTCTTGCCTTTAAATTCAAATAGTGTCACCTTTGACCTTACTGTTGACTGTTGCAACCAATGAAATGAAGACCAGCTCTACCTGGCACATATTGGTGCTGTATCATGATCAAGGGGGCAGCTGAGCATGATCTACTTTTGTACGCAAGTGCAGGGTTTGGCCTGATGGTGGCAGCGAAGGACATGGTTGTTGTTCCCAACAGCCCAGCTGATCCACGGGGCACTGTGCAGCTGTTTGCCGCACTGTGTATCTATGGGTACATGGGAGGATGTGGGGTTCAGTGTCTTGCCAAAGGACACCTTAGCATACAGAATAGGGGGGATGCAGGAATTGAACCTCTAACCCTCCGGTCAGAGGACTAGTCCTCCAACCCCCTCAGCCACAGCAGCCATTATTGTCACTAATGTTTATCTTGACTTACAGGATTTGGTTAATACATAAACTTTAAGTAGTTGTATCAGAATATTGTATTTTGCACCAAAAAACAAAAAACAGAGCCATTCACGTCAACCATGCGCAGTCTGTGCAATGCCAATTACAAAAGCTCACAACTACAAATTGATGTTTTCTAGCATTGTGTAGCTGTCTGCACTCAAACAACCATTTTCACAACAAAACAATAAAACAATCCCTGAAACAACAATTCAGTGGCTTTGACTCTTAATTGTTGGTTTCTATCTTTAGAGCGAACACAATCAATTTTAAGAACAGTTCATCGTAATAATATAAATTACAAAGATTTTACTCTTTAAAGGTGCAGTGTGTAAGACTCTGGTCATTTTTTTCACTTCTAAAAATATTTCTAAACAATTCCATAATGACATTTTCATGAATTGATAATCACGTAAATGTTTTGCTCTTTTTCCATTACCCTAAGTTGAACCCATTAATGTACATGTGTTTTTACCACCATGTTTTTACAGTAGCCCAGAGTGGACATATGAAACATCACTCGAGTTTTAATGACAACTGAAGTCTAACATAAGTTCTCCTGCATGCTCAGAAAGGGGAGGGTGAGGTGATGGATACAACATGCAACTTCACCTCTAGAGGTCACCAAATCTTACACACAGCACCTTTTAAAAAAACATGAACTATCTACTACCAGGATGATCAAGGGCTTTATTTGGAATAAAACCATACTCAAACTCATAAGATAAAGTATGTTGCCTTGAGTGACATCTAGTGGTGAAGTTAAAGGTTGCAGCTGAGCTGTGCTTCTAGCCACCATTTATCATTAGAGGTTGATTGGACTGCTTGTAAAACATGGAAATGAAGACATGGGTGTCTTCACTGAGAGAACCAGTGAAGCAGCAAAGACATATTCAATGAAAGGGACAGAGGAAGTGCACTGCGCCTGCGGGTCAAAGAAGCTGTAGTGTCCAAATGATGGCGCTGTCACTCCTGTCTCGGTGACTACATTATCATCTATATAATAGCTGTATTTTCATTTCTCACTGATAAAGAAATCGTACTCTCTAGACCTTTAACATGGGTTATGAAACGAAGGGAGTTAAGAGTAAAACTGGTTATAACCAACCGGAAATGGATTGGAAAAAGAAACACGACATACAGTTGCTTATTGGAAAATGATTCCACAGAGTTATGGAGGGAGGCAAGTCAAATCTGTGAGCGTGAACTCAGACATCACCGGCTCATCATCAAAAAAGCTCGAGTCAGAGAGGAGGTCTGGGTTTTCCAGATACTGCAACAGATCCTCGTGTGGGGCTGAGTCAGACAACATGGGGTCAGCGAGAAACGTCTCCATGTCTGAATCCAGAGGCTGAAGACTCCTGATTTGTCCTGAGAGAAAAGACAAGAAGAAGATACTCAGCAGCCACGATTGTGTTACTGGTCACATTTTCACTGAGGAAACGAGAACGACCAACATATCTCGCTCTGAAGAAACCCATCCCGTTACAGTCAGAGTTTACAGCGCAGGCAGGATTTGATTTGGAGTTTGCATGCAGTGTTAAACTCCCGTGTTAGTCATTCATGCGTTTTCATTCCAAAAGGAAAAGAGCGAGAGTCCGTAAAACATATGCACATTCTCTTTCACCGTCGGCAGTGAGACATTCATTTGCTTTGCATATCGCGAGAACTGTAAACTCTTGACAAGAATGAAGCAAAATCTGAAAATCTTGAGTACAAGCAGCACATTCTGAGCTGGAAGCATCAGGCCCAGTTCTCGAGCAAAAAAATGACTGAA
Source organism: Chascanopsetta lugubris (assembly GCA_016785325.1). Classification (NCBI taxonomy): domain Eukaryota; kingdom Metazoa; phylum Chordata; class Actinopteri; order Pleuronectiformes; family Bothidae; genus Chascanopsetta; species Chascanopsetta lugubris. Next base: position 9,552 of record JAFBJT010110219.1, on the reverse strand, counting down.
AGGTGCATCAAAATATCATAGATGTTACTGGGTGCGCACACGGTCCCTGGTGAAAAGATTGTGATATTTGTGTTTTCAAACCAAACAATCAAGAAGATTTCAAATGTGTGAAAGATGGATGACTGAAATACCTGATCCTTCCTGTTCAGAATACAGACTAGTCACATGGATGGTTGATGGTCAGAGTAAGGAGCCGATCTCAACTTTATAGATCGCTTCCCAAAACAAATGAGGGAGCATGGATCTGATATTTAAGTACAATCCACCCTTTTACAACCACATCAAACTTGGAACTTGGAGGCATTACAAACTTTTAGTAAGCAACAAATTAGTCCTGCTCTCAAACTGAATAGAGATTAGACGAGTGAGCACGAATGAAGACTGAACCCAATCTCACAGTCGGATGTTAAGTTCAAACGAAAGTTAGATGCGCATGCAGCAGAAGAAACATGCTGACAGCATGTCCTCCATTCCCCAAAACCACTTGACTGTATCGACTGAGTCGAGGGGTGATGCCTTTCCATTTGCATTTTCCATTTTCCAAGTTCAACACAGAAGCCGTACGTACGTACGTACGTACGATACGTACTTCCACTAGCCAGCAGGGGGCGCACAGTCATTCGCTTAGACAGAGAGGTGAAGAGAGAGCTCGGGGATGAATTCACTAATCCAGCGGGAGGAGCAATGACTCACCAGCTGCCTCTCCACATGGACCACTGACTGGGTCCAGGCCTTCGCCCTGTGCCATGTCTGAGGACACGAGCGACCAAGCCTCCAGCTTGTTCCTACATGACCAACCACAAACAGTCATTGATTTGTTGTGTAACGTTTCTTTGTTGACACTTTTGCAGGGATGGACGAGTCGAAACCTGAGTCTGATGGAATCGTGGAGCGTTACTTAATGCACATTCACTTCGCACATCAACTCGGCGACGCTGCTGCTAATTGTAGTTGCATTCACTGTGAGGCGCATGTCATCTATGCACAGAACACAGGATGGGAACAATTTGCCACCGCATGTCAGGTTTTACTCTGGAGATGGAATCACAGTTTTAAGGTCACTGATCTCATACATTGTCCTCGAGTGGACGTTCACAAACCAGATGGTTCATGTTGTGCTAAAAATCCTGGTCTGTGTGACTGGGTAAACAGTAAACCTGTACCGTCAGGTCGTAATATGAACTATTCAAATACAGAGCGTTCACCAAATGTTACCGTTATAATCGTAATCTCTGCTTTTGTGTAGACTGAAACAAACAATGTAGCGTAAATCCAACTCTACTTACTCCCTCGTGACAAACATCAGCTTGGTTTTGATGTACTGGAAGTAAGGACTGTCAACTGAAAAAGAAAGATTTGACACGTTATCCGAAGGTGGCATCTTCACCCAAACACTTGGGACACGTAGACACTCAAATCCATCAGGCAAACAGCGGCGATGTTCTCACCTCCACTCTTCTCTGCGTAGTATTTTCCAAAGGCCTTGTGCTTGGGGATGTTGGGAAACAGAAAGAGAAGCGGGTTTTCTGGGATGTTGCCAGCTTCTAGGATCTGAAAATTCCTGATGATCTCTTGGAAGGGGATCTGTTTGAGGTCGTCTTTGGTGAAGGGCTGGACTGTCTTCACCTCGGGTTCACCTAAAACAACAGAAACAGGAAAAGATGTGTCTGATGGCGGTCTTTCATCGTTCTTGTCCACCATGAACCTGACGTAAATATCTGACCATTTGCGGTGATTTCCACCCAAGAGAACGTAATTCCTCCCATGACACTTTCACTGAAGCGCAACAAGAACGTGCCCCTCTGTTTTTTCTTCAGGAGAGACTTCTCTTTGCCTTTGTTCACAAAACCCATGATCAGTCTGCATGACATGTGAGACAATCATATTTTAAACTGGATACTTCTCCCATTTCCAAAGAATGATGTACACACAATAAAACATAAATAAGCACACGATGGATCAATTTACGAAAAAAAGCTCCGTGATCAATGCGGTGTGCGGCACACATACCCATCCCTCCACAGGCCATCAAGGTACATTTTCACCATCATCAGGGTGGCATCGAACCACACCCAGAAAGAGTCAGGGTTGTTCTCCTGTGACAATGAATGTACAATATGTCACTGATGCGCAAGAGAGCGAGCAAGATGGGTCACTCTTTGAAAAATCACAATTCCTTGTCCCGTCCCTCCCATCAGCCTCCTGGTGAAAGCTACGCCCTCAAAACACTTTAACATCCACTGTCGACCTGTTACTCAGCGCTGAGTGGGGGTCACAGCAGGGCGGGTCAACTCTGCTGACTATGAACACATGATCTGTGTTTAAAATAATAAGATAAAAAGGGTTTCAGACACAGGTTACACACTCCCTTAATGAGTTATAAGAAAGTCAAAATCATCGTATCTATCCAATGTGAATACCGTTATATTCTATGTATTGTCCTTTTTTGTGTGTGTGTGGAAAAGTCATAGTATAATATTGCGTTTAGAGCTTTGGGTTAAAGTTTGAGGATTCAAAATGTTTACCTTGCTGAATTTCGACCAAGCCACTTTGCAGTTGTCATAGCTGGGCTGTTTTCCTATTTGGGACAAAAAAGTGGGTCAGCTTTATATACGGATAAACATTCTTTAGATTATTTAAACCAATCAGGCTTGAAATTCAAAATGACTTCAGCAGCATGTGTCAAAACGCAAGACAGCTGTTTCCTGAGATCATGAATAATGTATGATACATAGAACAAAAAGTTCAGCTCACACTGATGACAAACAATCAACAGGAGACACGATTTACCAAAGAGTTTGTGAGCGATCATTTCCAGCTGATCATCATTTAGACCAAGTTTAGTGGCGGCAAGAAACTGCCAGCTCAGCATCTCTCCAAACTGTGGCCATGGGGCTGCAGGACAGTTGGCAAAGAACATGATGTCCTGGACAGACAGAGACACATTCATATATATGGTTCCGGCAGCATCGTACAGTATAAGTACAGTATTAATGGTGCATTGTTTGCTCACAATCGGTTTTTGAGACATTCCCCGACTTGCACAGTATCTTTAAATCAGCTTGTGTTCAGCTGATATCTGATGTGTCTTGGGTCAGAATATAACACGTGCACTTGCTGCCATGCCTAGAGTATTATCAAACAATGACATCTTGCCATTTTTAGAAATTCATAATCATTTAAATTTTATATATTTTTTTCCAAATCAGCGAAATGAGCCCATTAACGTGTATATCTACACGAGGAGCCGGACCTCTCTTCGGGGGCCGCCATGTTTTTTCCAGTCCAGACTGGATGTACTTAAACATCATTTGAGTTTTAGTGACAACTGAGGGCTACCACAGGTTCTCCTACATGCTCAAACGAGTGAGGGTGGGGTGGCTCAAAGGGGGGGGGGGGGGGGGGGGGGGGGGGGGGGGTTTCAACATGCAACTTCCACCTGTGGATGTCACCAAATCTGACACACTGAACCCTACTCTTAAGAATACCACTTGTGCTACTGTTGATGACCATAATCCTTCACCTTGGGGTCCTGGCTGAGCATGTTAAACCAGAGGATAGATGCCCAGGCACTCTGCTGCTGGCTGATGTTGGAGATGATCACAACCGGGAGAGAGGAGGCCTACGTGGGGTACCAGGTCAAAACAGTCAGCACAAAGACACAATGATGAAAATGTTCCAAATTCTTTGAAACATGGCAAATGGAAATCGCACCTGTAATGCAACTGACAAGCCTTTAAACTCAAACACGGTGTCAAAGTAGATGATGTGCTGCTCTTCTGTGACGGACAGAGGGATCTGCGCACGCAGGCACAGAAACACACACACACACACACAAATAAGTGAACTGTTCTGATCTTCATGAATTGTGAATCGAAGAAAGAGTCAACTTACGTCATTCCCTCCTTTGCCGCCACCTCCAGACTTCTTCTCCTTCAGAGTCTCCAGCAAAACAAAATGAATAGACAGAATGAGCCCAAAATTACCATACTGGCCCTCAGTCACATTAAACATCAATAAAAACTTGACTGAAACAACTGACAGGAGAGACCCACGAAGGATTCAAGTATTACCAGGTCAATTTGCCTCAAGTCCTGTAGCTGACTGCAAAAATCAGATGCAAGGTGCTTTAGTTAAGAAGTTTTACTGAACAAATTGTAACAGGAAATAAAAGTCTGTCTGATTTTTGTGCAAGAATGGATGATGTTGTAAAATGTTATAATCCATGAAATAAACACTTTCTCAACAGATGTTTTGTTTCATATCTTTGTATCGAAGCAATTACAAGCACAGCGTTTAGGATTTAGAGGCGTCTGTTGCGTCTCGTGCAGCAGCATTCACCTCGCCTCATCCCTCCCCTCCAAGCTCTCAGCGATCACTTCAATTCAAAAGGTGTTTGGTGTGTCTACTTTAGGCTAGTGGAAGGACACGGTGGTGCAACGAGGCAGCCGAGATAGAGAGGAGCTGCTCTCGATGTAAATATCCAGGTCATGTAGGAGCTCCTTTACATTAATAATGTTTTTTTTATTTTATTTATACAAATAAATAATGGACAAAATACACTGAGCTGTAACAAACGGCAAAATAAAATAAAAAACGCCAATGTTGCATGAAGTAGTCTTTTTTCACGGTGATGGTATTCACATATCATTACTCACCAGATGTCTGAAGTCAGCCACCATGGCTCCACTCTGGCTCTCTATCATGTTCAAGGCCTTGCTGATCGTCCCCATAACATTAAAACGGCGATATCTACACCGATACAAGGCTTAGTGAGAACAAATTCACATCGAACGTAGACGTTTCAAGAATCAGTGTTTTTCCATGTGTGAGCTTTTAGATGGAAACTCACCCTTTGATGCTGGGGGTTTCCCTAAGAGGTAGAAAACAAAGCAGTGACCACAGAGGAGCAACACACTGTCAAACTCTCTGAGTAACATGTTCATTCTGTTTTTGTGAAGTGAAAGTCTGAAACAGGAAGCTCACCTTTCCATGGACACATTCACTTTCATTGAGTGATTCAGTTCAGGAACCTTCACCAGGAGTCTGACAATATTAAGCCAAGGTGGAGGTTTTACAAGTTTGAAAATATCAACTTGGAATCAATATGATGTGCATTTAACGTGAAGTGGAGCAGCATGCTGACCTGGTCTTTGCAGAGAACTGGATATTTGTGCGGAGAACCAGAGGTCCTTTGCCCTGAGGCATGGACGGCTGAGTCTCGACCACAAAGGAACTTCAAGAAACAAAAACAAAAATAAGTGAGGCCTTTTTCACTTTGCAATTTAGTGGACTCACCCAGGACAATTGAGTCCTTGTCCTTGGGCAAGACACTGAACCCCACATTGTCCCATTTACTCATACATACAAAATGCTGCACATAGAAGCCCAGTATGAATGTTTGTGTGACTGGGTGAACGTCAAGTGCTTTGAGGAGTCTTCAAGACTTGATAAAGCGCTATTTAAATACAGACCACTTCCCATTGCAGACAAGTTGTTAGTGACGTTCTCTGGACACACAGAGGAGAGTTGAAATTTTGACAAGGAAAGCGACAAAGTGAGGATGCACCTTTTGAGTAAGTTGGTCAGGACAGTATCCGCTCTCTTTTGCAGTGCAGGTTTATGGGCCTTCACCGGGTCGTTCTCATACGACACTTTTCCTACCAGCTCATCCAACTTACTAAGAAACTCCCGCACCTGAAACAAGCACATGGCCACACAGGTGAACCTGCAAAGCAAAACGAAAATAGGGGGAAAAAAAGAAAAAAAAGATGAATAAAACGGAAAGACCAACAAATCAAGTCGATGAAGAGAACTGTGGCATCGATTCAAAGAGGACATCTGTGGTTATTCTACATCCCATTTCTGTCAATTCAACGCACGTCACCTAAAATCTTACAACCTGGACCTTTCAAATATCTGGACAATAGAGTCTACAATAAGTATAGTTCAAATAAAGAAAAGTGATTATCAGAGCACAATTTAAACATCACCTCAATATCACAACCTGAAGAGTTTAATGTGCCCTCATTTGGTTCATTATTTAAAAAAAATATGGCCAGATATATTCCAGTAATATTCAAAAGGCATTTTTACACAAGTGTGATTGAAACTGATGTGGAGCAGGTTGAGAGGAACATACCACTTCTCCAGCTTGTCCAGGCTAACGTCATTTGGACTACCAATGCAGGATTTCTGCTGCCTCCTCTGCCACTCCACACACTCCCTGTTCACCAATATGTCAGTCAGATCTTCAGTCCTGTCCAGGAGCTTATTGAGGTCAGATAGCGTGTTCTAATGAGGCAAATCAATTAAAAAAAGATTAATAATAAAATAAAAGACAGTATTTGTAGTGATGAGAAAAATATGTTGCTTGAAAAACGGTTACCTTTCTACACTCATTCAATCGATTGACCAGTAACTGAAGATCTTTGATTTGTGCAATCCTGACTGCTTCATTTGCCACAGCTGTGCATCAGTTTCCATGGAAGGATTGTTGTTTTTGTAGATGAAAAAATAAAAGGAACAGTCATCTAGACGTTTAACATTAGTCATCGAAAACAGTCTTTTGGAAAAAGACAAATGTGTCTGTTCACCTTCCATTTTGTGAGTTTGGAATTTAAAATCAAACTCATCTTGCTGTTCCTCCAGACACGCAATTGTGTGTTCCACGCACTACATCCAAAAATACCATCGGATGAAAACCTTAAAGATTAGCTGCAATCGCAGCACAAACAACTGTATAACGCAAAACATATCAATCTCAACCTGCACTTCAGTCTGAAGGCCAGCCATTTTGCGTTCCAGGTCCTGCTGGCTGCTCGTCTCCGAGACATCTGGTCTCACATGCAAAAGCTGGACCTGAAACAAATGAAACACAACGTCGGGGTGTTTGAGATGGGGCACTGGCTAATCCTGTTACAGAGCAGAGCAGTTTGAGTAAGTGGGAGTCAATGGAAAATATTCACCTTTAAGCCTTCACACTTAAGTATATGACTAAGAATCTGTTGTGTGTGTGTGTGTGTGATGGGTGTGTCGCAGGATGAGTCTCATCTATAGTACTTATTAATGACTCAGTGAAGTGTAGCAGCAACCTGTTCGATCAGATCAGCACTCTGCAGGATTTCTTTCTCTTTTTCCAAAAACCACAGGATTGTGCTCGCCAAGTCACACGGGTCTTTCAGGTACCTCTGCAGGAGGGAGAGGGGAATGAAAACTGTTGAAGTGAATACAGTTTCAATTTGAATACCATTTGGGCACAAGAAGCTAAATGTGATACATTGTATTACTTGATTCTGTGCACGACGTGTGGCGCTAATAAACACCGAACAACAGTTTCACTGACTGAAATTGCAGCAGCAGTGAAAAGAAAGACGGGTTTCAACAAAGATGTGGAGTGCAGCCACTGAACTCGTGCAGGAAGTAGAGGGAGTGTGGGTTTTTGTGATTCACACAGGCACGTGGATGAGAGACGCTCCCAGCAGACCAATGGCAGATTTTGGCTCACATGACGAGGGAATGACCGATAGGAATGGTATGTGGCTATGGAGGCAAAACTACATTTTAAAAACCTAATCAACATATCATATCATGGTACCATATCACCGGATGATCACCCAACATTAGTTTCTGTTTGGGATGTTTCACGCGCTCCCCGTTTTGAATACACAAACAGGAAAGACTCGATATTTACCTTTAATCCCATAACAGTCAATAAGTTATTTTACCAACATCAGACGAGATCAGAATCATTACAATGTGAAATACACATTCATGTTCAATTTCAAAGACAGGAATTGATTGCAAAACGACCCAAAGTGACTCATTGAATCAAACCTGAAAGTTCTGTTTATAGCGCCTGATGTTGTGCTGCAGCAGGAATGACTCATCCTGAACAAAGCGGCTGTGCTGAATATCCAAATTCTCCAGCAGCACCTGTAACAGCACCAAAGCCAGGTTGTAGTCCATGGCTGCACGTTTCCTAGGAAACAAACAACATACAGGCAGTGTATTATACACAAGTTGTAATGTACTGCAAAATACAACTTAACCACTAGATATCACTACATCCTGCATATTGCACCATTGACGCACTGTTGTTAGAAACCACAGGTGGAATGAATTCGCTGTGTTGCAAAATGAGTACAACCAAAGTACCAATGTCAATATCTCTTTTTTTCACCATCAGTAATGAACTGAAGTGAAATTTAGATTTCAGGTGAATGTGTTGCTATTTCAAAAGCAACACTGGAATATCAACTGATAATACAGATGTTTTTGTGGGCAAATAATCCCCCGAGTAAACATTTGAATTCATGAATTCCTTCATCACTACGCCACAGAATATTTACATCAGGAGCATGCGGTCTTACCCTTTATTGATACACTAAACACGTTCAGGGTGTTAATACTAATGACCAGAGTTCATTCTAGCTTCTCCAGCATGTCTGGGGGGAAAGGGTGAGGTGAGGGCTATAATAGAGATGAGTAAATCCCTCACGATGAACTCATTCATGGCTCGAAGTGATCAGACAGAAAAAGAGCGAGGAGGGACTCGGACAGTGAGCAGACACCCAGAGAGCAGCCTCACCACTCCTGGTTCTCTATCCATGCTGACAGGTAGTGGCGGACATCCATTGGTAACGCGTCCTTGTCGTAAAGCTCCAGCAGCTGCTGTCTGAAGGCATCGGGGAGTTGTCTCAGTCTGTCCCACTGAGCCATCCTGAGAAACAACATGTAAACAACAACAACAACAACAACAACACAACAGAGTTAACCACCTAAGTGTCACGTAGCTGAGCGCGTGAAGGTGGTGACATGTTATGTTATCGACAGCCGGGAGAGCAAAGTTCCGACTTGCCGACTCTATAAATGACGTGTGTCTGGTAACAGGTCAAATCATGTATGTCGAGTTTTAGCGACCGAGTGGTGCCGGTGCTCACCTTACTATATGATGCTGCTCCTCACAGACGAGACTCCCGTGACTCATTTAACAATTAGCCGGGCTAGCCGTAACTTGTAACGCTGCCCGCTTTGCAGCAGCTACCGTGAAGCACAACAAACACAGGCGTGTGGATGTTATTTCCTGTCCACTTTTCACATCTTAGTTTCATTGGTTAACATCTACCCCTCCCAACTCGTCGACAAGAGCTCGTACAGGACGCCATGTTGTGGCTCTACCAGGCAGATATCATTTGCGTCTAAAGAGCCGGAATGTCTAATCGAGTGTACAGTTTCCAAGTGAGCTCCGGGCTAATGGCTCATTGGTCAGAACTGACTCGTGCTGACGCGCGCTGTTAGTGCAATTATACGTCAATCAAAAAGAAAGGGGCGCGGCTAACAGAATAGAAACTTATAGAAGCTGCAGTTTGGATTTCCTTGGAAATGACGCTGTGACGAAGCTGGTGGGGCTGATTGTGACGTCAGCGCACGAATGGTGGAACCATCAATAACCACAGACATCCTGATAGCACACACACCCACTAGCTGTGTGTCACAGACAAAGACACATTCGGCAAAAATATGGACGAGGTTTTATCAGGCAAATTTTAG
>JAFBJT010110218.1:0-11477 GCA_016785325.1 Chascanopsetta lugubris | reverse complement strand
TTATTATTATTATTATAATAATAATAATTTATTCTGTCATTTATTCTATGACGGCTATTAATGTAGTTGGCAACTAACGGGGTAGTTGATTAATCGCGTACGTTTAAAAGTATCATAAAAAAACGTTCTTCCACTTTCCGTGACTTATGAAGCTCCTTTGTTTTAGAATCATCCAAAAATAAAACGATCTGCACGTTTCCATGTGAAGGATGGAAGCGAACGGCTGCGCGTTTTCAAACAGACTCGATCGACGTGGACGTGAGTGAGTGAGTTACTGCGCCTGATATGTAAACAGGCGTTTGCGCAAAGTAGAACGGGAGTTTAGTCCATATTTACGAGTTCTGTCTGGTTCATCAAAGGAAACGAATCAACGCATGAATCACTGTTGAACATCGCGCGGATGCGCGTGATGGAAAGGACAGCGAGGTGTCAGCGTGGCGCTCCGTGCCGATGTGAGCGGTGAAACACAGCGGCCATGACGGCTCTGTTCTCTTTCAGTCGCTCCACATCAGATTGATTACTCCTGGCATGCACAATTCATTTGACTTCATTGTCCTCCCACTCCGCTGCTCCTGCTCCTGTCAGTGTGTGTGTGTGTGTGTGTGTGTGTGTGTGTGTGTGTGTGTGTGTGTGTGGGGTTGTCACTGTAGAATATGTCATGTCACTTGTATTGACCTACGATTCCATTGCCATTTGTCAGTGTTGTGTCTTTTCTATGCAAACATACAGTTTGTGTGCGTGCGTGTGTGAGATATCATGCGTGATCAATAACTGGTGTATTGTCTGTGTGTCTCGATCACATGTATTGTGTGTGTGTTGTGTGTGTGTGTGCTCGTGTGTGTGTGTGAATGGGTTTATTTGCTATGCCTCTGGTCTGTGTGCACACGCAGGGAGGTAACGTGATGGAGGACCAGGACCTCAGAGACATCGGGATCACAGACCCGGGACACAGGAAGAAGATCCTCCACGCGGCGCGCGGCCTGCCCAAGGTTCGTAACCCGCGGCGAGCGCGAAAACCTCCGAACGTACACATCCGCCAAAGAAGTCGCGAATCTCCTTCGACCGGGAAACTCCAGCGGAGGGAGGGAATAACGCCGACTCATTAGCGAGAACTCAGCCGAGCAGATCTGCGTCTCGCTGGCTGATCTTCGAGCGGAAGCCTGGCGAGAAAAGGTCGTCCGATTCACTCGAGCACCGACTTTGTCACAGTGGAAGAAAAATGGCTTCCTGATTTCCGTCCTCGTTTATGCGGGTTCATACCGAGATGGAGCGACTCGCGTCTGATTTGTTTACGCCGAGAGAACAGAGATGCGCATGTGCCGCTCCATCCGATAGGTTTCCGATACGTGGGCGGAATTCACGTTCGGATCCATCCTGCGTTTTCTTTCTGAACGCGTGTTGAGCATCGTTGTCATTGACCCAAGGCTAGCTAGCTATATCCGCGCAAACAGCTGCTAGCCGTTAGCATAATTCAGAGCTACATTTCGCCCATGTATTTTTGTCGTTGTTGGCACCGTAGTTGCCAAACGATTCTCACTCGAGTAAATCAGAGCCAACAGCTTCCTCCGTCATTGATTCCATGTATTTATGGTTTGAGGAATTGGGACGAAACGCTGTTTTAACGTGCCTTTTTCCAAAAGCCATCCGTCCCTCCATCTTGATTTCGCTCGGATGCTCGACCTCGCCAAGAACATTTGCAGTTGAAAGTCACACGCACACAAAGTTCAACATCACCAAAGGCCTGGTGGGACGTCTCCTCGGGGGGGACTTGGACCATCCGCGGCAAATGTCCATTTTGAGCCGTTTCACTCGTCATCCGTACAATTTGCACGCGACGCACCGCCGGCGTTCGCGCGGCGCCGCGCTCGCAAGGTTGTCGGGGTCAACGGGGGGGTCATTTACCCCGAGAAGCTTCCGTACCTGCCCGAGGCAAAGCAGAGAGTCTCACGCGTGTCCTTCTCCTCCGCAGGTCAAAGCTCTGGGCTGCGACGGCAGCACGTCTCTGGCCTCCTGGCTGGACGGCCTCGGCCTGCACGAGTATCTGCCCAACTTCCTGTCCAGCGGCTACCGCACGCTGGAGTGTGTGAAGAACCTGTGGGAGCTGGAGATCGTCAATGTAAGAGGCCGTCACTGCGCTCTGTGGTACACGCGCCGGACCCATAGGTGGCGATCTAACTTTTCTGCTCAGATGTAATTCATTGGCCCGAGCAAAAACTACAAAGACGATGGAAAGTGCACTCGACTGCATTATAACACACACACACACACACACACACACACACACACACACACTCGGCTGGATGGGACATGCGCATGTCTGTGTCTGTGCGCTAAACAGAATCACTCCGACCGAAAAAACAGGACGAGGAGAGGAAGAGAAAACCTCTTCTCCTCTGCCACTTGTTTTCGGATCATTCTTCTCCTGCGAAACTCTGGATTGTTTTTCCGTCAGGGAGGAAAATCAAACTCTGGCTGAACTCACGGCGCTGTCCTTGTGTTGTTGGGATGAGTCACAGACGAAAGGATTGTTGACAGTCACGGAGCCGCTGAAACTCCTCAGAAGCTCTTTGGCTTTACCGGGAGCTGAGGCCTGAGGCCGATACCGGAATGGAGAGACTCGCAGTTCACAGGGGCGGCCACTTGAGGCTGGCGCCCCCCCCCCCCCCGAAAAGCGAGTCAATCCGGGCCGAGCCGGTTCAAACCCAGGTTGATTGAAAAAGTCATGTGACCTGGATGAGAATGCTGATCAAGCATTCGCTAAGTGAGTTTGTGAGTGAACTGGTTTCTTCACACGGTCCAAAGACTTCCAATACTGCTTCAATCATTTGTCCTTTATCAATAATATTATTCGAAACTCTATTCCATCGAATTCGACCTATTACACTCTGAACTCTCCGCTCTCTATTCACATCAAATCGTGTTATTGATTATTCCATCATCCACGTGACGAGTTGAAATCAGCTCTTTTACTTTAATGCGTCGATCCTTGTTTTATATCAGATTGATTTTTTTCCCTCCTGATCAAATGAAAATAAATCACAAATTTAAACCTGTGACCCTAATTCTGATTCGCCATAATGTTGCCAATCAAGCCACTGGCGTCGCTCCATCCGTGCGTTTGCGAACGGCGCGTTAATTTTCTCGGTTTTAAAGGAACGACGACGTTAAACACGACATCAAACAGTCACTTTGAGTCCTGGACCAGCTGTCACATCGACAAAGTGATGACAGGCAGACAGATGATTCAAACACCTGCTCTGACAGCGCAGCAGCAGCAGCAGCAGCAGCAGCAGCAGCAGCAGCAGCAGCAGCTCCCAGGTGTGTCTGTGAGATCAGTGCAAAGACTGAAACCTGCAGATCAGTGCATCAGCTGCAGGAGAGGCAGCAGCCGAGCGCTGGAGTCCAGCCGACTGCGATGCAGCAGAGAGCGAGCGAGCGAGCGAGAGAGAGAGAGAGCGAGAGAGAGAGAGGATGGGCGAGTTAGCCGGCGTGCTGAGCTGCAGAAGCGCCTCTGAGCAGGGAAAGAACTCGCTTTCCCCTCGTTTCCTGCAGCACGGCCTCAGAGACGATCTATGAGCTGGTTGACGCTCCCTTACCATCCCAGGGCTCTGTGCTGCTGTTTAAAGGTGCAGTGCGTAAGATTTGGTGACATCATAGAGGTGGAGCGGCCTGTTGGTTGTATCCGTCAGCTCACCCTCACCCCGCTGAACACGCAGGAGAACCTGCGGCCGTTGTCGTTCAAACTCAAAAGCTGTTCAGTACGTCCACTCTGGGCTACTGTGAAAACATGGCGGCCCCCGTAGAGAGGAGCCGCTCCTCATGTAAATGTACATTCATGTGCTCATTTTAAGGGTTAGTGGAAACAAGTAATGAAATAATTTCGGTGATTATACATTTCTAACAATGTCAAGATGTAACTGTTTGGTGATAATGTCGGAAGTGAGAAAAATGACGTCTGAAATCTTTGCACACTGCACCTTTAAATCACTGGGACAATAATGAAAACGGCGCCGAATCCAGAGCAGGAAACCAGCTGCTTCGCTGGGTAAATAATCCCGGCTCCTCAGACTAAGAATATTTTGTACCGGCAGCATAATTGCACATGTAACATTAATCAGTGGATATCCACCTTCACCGGACCAGATGTTAATAGCCAATTATGCAAATGTGCGGTATTATTAAGATAACGAGCTCTCGCTGCATAAAATTAACCCATGTTTTGATTCTCCTCGGAGGATTTGAGCCACGCCAGAGGTTTAGACACAGATGAGCAACCGTAAATTAAAGACATGTTTTTAAAGAGGCTTATTTGTCATTTGGACCTGGAGTAGTTCCGTTCATCAACAGCAGATGGCGGTGAAGGGACGAGAGCGTTCGAATCGTCCAGACGACAAACAAGCCCAGAGAACCACGTTTGTTCATGAAATAAAACTGGTACGTTTTCGCTAATAACCGCACATCAAAACCGGGCTAACGTGGTTATTGGTGAAAATTATTATCGCGAGTTGCCGTGAGCGACACCAAATATCCCATAATGTTTGGACAATAGATCCAAATTGAGGCTTTTACTTTGAAATGTCATACAGGAAGTAAATATCCCTTATGGCGATGTATAGTTTGCCCTGTGGCAGCTGGAGAGCCTCAGACAGAGTAGACCAGCGACAGGCTGAGCTTGGCTCATAATTCACTCTAGTGGTGAAAAGGTGGTATTGCAGGCTGGCGCCAGGACTGCGTCAGGCAGCACGTTGATGTTTACACCGTTAGTTCGAAACAATGTCATCATAAAAATCATTTGCACGGAGATATCTGCCGGCCTCAAACCGATTTACCCGCAAACCTCTTCCTCCTTTTCACTGTTTGTCCTTCCGCAACTCCTCGCCGCCTTCGCCCTCTTCTTCTTCTGTGGTATTTGTTGAAGAATGTGATTTGTGAGTTACGGGGTGTCCTGGGACGGAAGCGCTGCTGCACTTTCGGCTCGTGGCAAAACAGATTGAGGCTGAATTATTGACAAGAAGCTGCTGCTCCGCCGGCCGGTGGACGGCTGCCAGAGCCGAGCGCGTTCGAACTGCTCCGTGTCCGTGGATGCTCTTCATGTGGGCTGCGTGTATTTGCTTAGTCATGATACAGTGGGGTCTGCTTCATGTCTCTCTCTCTCTCTCTCTCTCTCTCTCTCTCTCTCTCTCTCTCTCTCCGCAGGTGATTAAAATCGGCGCCCTGGGCCACAGGAAGCGGATCATCGCCTCCCTGGCGGAGAGACCGTACGAAGAAGCTCCGACCAAGTCCCGTCGTCTGTCGCCTATACTGGTAAGACCCGTTAAAGGTGCACTCCGTGACTCTGACTTCAATCGTTTTTGATTTATGCTGCGTAAAGAATCAACTGTTTGGTTGATTGAATATATTTTTAAAAGTACAACAGCACGGTTCACCTCTGAAAGTGGACCATTTTGACGTGGGAGTCTGTGGGGATAGACTCACTTTTGGGGGCAGCCTCAAGTGGCCACTCTGTGAACTGCAACTTGTTTCCACTTGTGGACTCATCCTCCTCTCCTGCTCGTGGTAAACACGCAGTAATGTGAGGCTGCGTCTCTGCAGCAGCGTTGGAGCCACGACGTCACCTCCACACGGCACAATCAGCTCTAATCCACTTCATTCGCTGGATCTCTCCGAGATGGCCAATTAGATAAAAAGGGTGATTCTGCCGCTGACCCACATTTAGTGTCAGTGACCATGTGGTCGGACAAAACACTATAGACACCGAGACACTATAAAACACTCTGTGAAGAGTGGAGCTGCTCCTCCGACAGGCAGCGCTCGGGCAGAGGAGCTCGAGATGGAGGTTAAAGAAAATGGATCCTCGTCTCTTCTGCGGCAGGAAATCTAATTTTGGACGGAGATTCTTCAATATCATTATGTTCACAACAGTGAAATACTCAGGGCTGATTTCCCAGGCAGATTAAGCTGGGCTGAAGAGAATGGAGAGGAGGAGGAGGAGGAGGAGGAGGAGGAGGAGGAGGAGGAGGAGGAGGAGGAGGAGGAGGAGGAAGGATTAAGCCTGGATGTAGATCAGGATAAACGGCTGCTGTCAAACCACTGATCTGTGTTTGTGTGCTGTGGTGGTGCGACAGTTCCATGACCTCCTGTCCCAGTCCACGTCGCCCCTCAGTCAGATGGACCCGTACACCAGCCGCTCCATGGACATGCTGCTGCCCCTGACCGAGTCGGACCGGCGGCGCCGAGGCTTCGACCAGGACTGCAACGTGTCGGTGCGCTCGTACAGCGACAGGCCGCGCTCCGTGGTGAGTTCCACTTTCCTGCAATTTACTTTGGGCGAGCGATTAGATGGAAAATTGAGGAGGAGGATATTTTTTTTTTTTTTTGGTAAGAAAAAAGAAAATCTTCCTACTTGAGTTAAGTCTCAGTGGGCAGAGCCAAAGAAGCACAACAACATTAGGCTGTAATTAGGCAAATTGGAAGAGGACAAAATGAGCGGGGAGTGATTTCACAGAACTCAACGTGACACAGCGCGGATCTGTCCTGGATCAGTGCTGCGCCACCTCCAGCGTCTGAGCACCGGACAGCTGTGAATTATGAGCTTTGTAGTTTCGCGTGGCTTTGGTTCGTCAGACAGCTCAGATCAGAAGTTACATTTGATCGTTTTAAAGGTCCAGTGTGTCCGATTCAAGCGAAATGATTCCCATCACTATCATCAGAAGTGGAATACTGAATAGTTATTATGTTCTGATGAATGTGTAATGTTGTTGTTATTGGTAAGATGAATTATTAATGTATTAATAGTGATAATAAACATGTACATGGAATCACCTATTTATATTTATTCATACAGTGCATTTTAATATAATAATAATAATAATAATGACAATAGCAATAATAATAACAACAATAATTAAATTTAAAAAAATAATTATAATGATAATAATATAACAACAACAAGAATTATAATGATAGGAAATGTGTCTCTCATTTAATATGCTAAGTAGGACACTTTAAAAGAGAGAGAGGGAGAGATAGATAGATAGATAGAGGTATTTCATCATGACTGTACAATGTTAATCACTTTAAGATCCCGCAGGGCCCTTCATTAAACAGTTGAATATGATAAAGAAATAACATTAACATGGAATAATCCACTCCACAGCCCTGAGTTCACTTCTCCTCGGTATCGTCTTTGCGATAAAGTCCTTCTCTAACATCAGATATTAACATTTGCTAAAGGTCAAACTCACAAACAGTGAAGCTGCAGTTCTCCTCCTCTGCAGCAGCTGCACAGGAAACGTACAGCTGCTCTCACCAGGCTCCTCACATGTAAAATCAATACTTATCTTTCTTTTTTTTTCTTTTCTTAAAGGCTTAGTGGATTATTGTAATCATTATATTTGACTGTGACAGGTGATTTATGAAAGAGCTGAGCACAGCCAACACTGACCTCAAGGCCAAACCCGCCACATGAATATTAATGTTCGTAGCAGCAGATAGAAAATGACTTTTATTGAAAGTGCTGACCGGGCGCACTTCAGACTAATGCACAGCAGTCAGGCAGGTTGAGGTCCTGAAGGAAACCCACCTTTATACATGGAATCGGTGGTTATAGAGAAACGCTGATCGGAGGAATCTTACGTACAAAGCTGCGTCTCCTCCTCCCGTCTCGCTCACCGACTTCACCTCCGCAGGACCGACAGAGCGAGCGACACAAAGACTCCCGTCTCAACCTCCGGCCGCCGAGCCAATCAGCTACCTACGCCACGGTGTCCGCATGGCATCACCAGCCCGAGAAGCTCATCCTGGAGTCCTGCGGGTACGAGGCCACAGTGAGTCGCGCTCTACTCCCTCCATCCTTTTCAAGACGTTTCTACAACAATGTTTCGTCTTTGTTGAAAATTTGACTTTGAAGTTTTCCAAAACTGATGGTGCCTTTTCCTCCTAGTACCTCGGATCATTGATAATCAGGGATCTACGAGGGATTGAGTCCACACAAGATGCCTGCGCTAAAATTAGGGTAAATGTCGCTTTGGTAAAGCTAATACTTTAATTGATAATCCCAAATAAATCATGACTATTGATAATATTATGTCAATACCTGAAAAACACAGTTGGCGATCATCATGTATCACGATACATTTAAAGTGCATGAGCCATTATGGGATGTATTTGTGTAGAAAGATGGACTGTACATAGATAATGTAGGCGTATATAATATACAGTACATCTGTGTATTCCATGCTGGGTGATACACTGTATATGTATGTATATAATAACATATAGTAAACAGTACATACATGTACATTTAGATATTATACATCCAGAATATACATTTACTTTTTCGTTGTGTCCATTCTAGAAATCAAAAGACTCCAGAAAGGGTCCAGTTGTCATACTGTCCATCACCTACAGGGGGGTCAAGTTCATCGATGCAGCCACGAAGGTAGAGGGAAAGTCTTTGTTTTTTCGGCTCCTCCGGAAGCACCTGGTTGCTCGTCGCCAACCACTTCCTGTTCCTCTCTCTCTCTTTGCGTCAGACCATCGTAGCAGAGCATGAGATCAGGAACATCTCATGCGCTGCCCAGGACCCGGACGACCTCACGACCTTTGCTTACATCACCAAGGATCTGAAGAGCGGCCACCACTTCTGTCACGTCTTCAGCACCGTGGAAGTGGTGAGTCAAGCACTTCTACGCTGGGCTAGACCAATCACAGGTTAGCCTCAGCTGTCAATCATGAAGCCTCAAACCTCGTTTCATATCTTTGAAATGTGCTGATGTCAGCAATAACGACTCCAGGAACATAAAGTTTGGCCAAGGAGTTCCACAAGGCTCTGTACTTGGACCGACACTTATTATTTTGCTTTTCGTCGCCAGAAAGCGCCACAAAACGTACATTGTTACGCAGACGACACTCGGATGTTCACGTCAGCGAAACCTCTGTGGTTCGCTATCTTTCCCGACGACCCTTGAGCCTGCAGAGTGGGGAAGTTTGAATCTTCGACCCTTCTGCTCCGTCCTCGGAGCCACACCCACCTCCACTCTCTATCTCCACTCTAAGCACTCGCCTCACGGATTCTAATCCCACTCGGGCCCTGCTATAATGACACTGGCCCTGACACCGATACCCCGAAAAAGGCCCTATGCGTACTGGTAGAAATACCCCGTAATCCCGACGACTGGATAAGAGGTAGAAGATGACATGACATGATGTTGGTAGGAACACTGAGTGGTGTCTTTCACGATGTGCTTGAAAAACGGGCGGATCCAGGACAGCGTTATGCCTTGGTGGGCGCGGACACCCTCCGATCAGCCTTCTCAACAGACACGAGCTTCCTACCACCCCTGGGCATTTTCACGTTTGCCCCGATTACGTCGGAATTTATACCTCAGGGTCTGCAAAGGTCGTTGAGGTTGAAGTTACCTAAGACGGATGTTTACCTGCAAGCAAAGTGCCAAAGCTGAGCGACAACCATCTACATTTACATTACCTCCGGTAAAGGTGCAGGACGCTAAAAACACGACTTTCGCTTTGACGCATCAGACCTTTCGCTTCAGCGACGACTTTCCTTCGTCTTATGTAAAAATATCTGTCCTCCTCCCAGACCCAGACGTACGAGATCATCCTGACGCTGGGCCAGGCATTCGAGGTGGCCTATCAGATGGCAATCCAGGCCCGGGCGAGACAGTACGTCCCCCCCACGTCTCTGGTGTCGGAAGTCATAGAGACCAAAACCAGCCGCCCTGTGTCTCAGTCGTGGAACAGCATGCGGAGATCAGCAGTGAGTACCACCTTACTGGGGCGCAAGGAGAGAGTGTGTTTACCAGTGTGTGTGTGTGTGTGTGTGTGTGCGCGCGACATCGTGCAAACAACTCGCGCTCACACCTTGTGACCAACTTTCCCCCCCGCCAGTGCAAATACCCAGTGGGCCGCCCACAGAGGAAGCCTCACTGCGAGTGTGTGTGAGGTAAAAAGTGATGAGTCATGACTTTGCTCGCAATTCCATCTCGCCCACTCCTCAACGCCGTGACTCACCGCGATCCTTACTGTGCATATATATATGTATCCCAAACATGATGAATGAATAGTTTTATTCGGTGCTTACCGATGGGGGGTGGGGGGGTGGGTGGGGGGGGGGGGAGGTGGGGTGGGGGTGGGGGGGAGTGATGTTGTGATTTCCTCTGGGACTTCCTCCCGGTCGCACCCGTCCGACGCTCCCTCCTCCTCCTCCTGGCCGTTGATTGAGTGCGCAAACGTCTGCGCGCGTTGATGCATTGACCCCTCAGGCTGCGCGTAATGAGGCCGCAGTGATCACTGTCACCGCGCAGCGCGGCGCCGCCGGGAGCACGTAGGCGCCGCCGGACCACATCACGCGCCGGCGCAGGGACACAAATCACCGCGTTCTACGACCTGCCTGTACGGATAATGTATGGAGTAATCACAGGGCTGATAATGAGCAACGCTGCTTGTTGGGGATTTAGATGGGGACTGTTGTGTGTGTGTGTGTGTGTGGGGGGGGGGGTTGTTTTGATGTTGATTACTGCTCCTGTGAATTCAACCTCGACTACTTGGTTTTCAAGAGACAGAGACAGTTAAGTCCCTCACGTGTCTGTAACTTTGTAGCTCGTTATACAATGAAATACGGTTGACATAGATAATGTTGATGATATATAATAATAATAATAATAATAATAATAATAATAATAATAATAATGATGATGATAATAATAATGATAATAATAATAATAATAATAATAATAATAATAATAATGATATTTCCTGTTCCTGCTCATCTCCTGCATCTAAATGACTCAAAGCGCTCTCGAAATAGTATTCTGCTACTATTGATAATAATAATAATTGTTGTTGCGTGGTAGTGGTACAAGTCGGCCATCATCGTGTGTTTTGATTTAGCTCTTTACCAGTAAGATTGGACTGAATTAAGTACTTGAAAATTATACATTTAAATAAAAAATATGTTTTTGGTTCGATCAAGGACCCACTTTACTTTGAGGGGTCTGCTCAGTCTGCCAGACACGGTGGTGGTCCAAAAGTGGCACTGAAATCTCAGTCAGGTGAACACACTTTCATAGTTCTCATGAGGTCTATTTTCAACTTATCTTACTTTATATTTAAGGTGCACTGGTGCCTCAAGCCTCAGGCACAGGAAGCAGATACACACCGGCACCCTGAGCCATAGAATGTGTGTATATATGACTCTTGGTGCCTCATGCACCAGTGAGCATTTCATTGGTGGGAGCGAGTCCTCGCCTGTGACACTACAACCAGTTCTTATTATAGAGTGGCACAGGAATGAGTCATAACCCCCTCCCCCCCCCCTTTTTTTTCATGACAGCACGCTAACACGGCTGGTTCCCTCATTTCAAAGTCAACAAGTTCTTTTAGTGCTTTTTGAGTTCCAGGACTATTGCAATCCCACGAGACCATAAAGTTTTAGGAATGAAAATAAAACTTGTTTG
>JAFBJT010110217.1:55285-56729 GCA_016785325.1 Chascanopsetta lugubris | reverse complement strand
GCTTCATTTGCAAACATGTGCTGCTGCTGCTGCTGCTGCTGCTGCTGCTGTTGCTGCTGCCAGGCATTGAGATGTTGCACTTCCTGTCTGTATCGCTGCTCACTGAAACCTACTAAATATTTCAGTGCTGTTCCAGCCTAGAGTTGTCTTTGTCTCTCTCTCTCTCTCTCTCTCTCTCTCTCTCTCTCTCTCTCTCTCTCTCTCTCTCTCTCTCTCGTCTCATTTCTCTGCTGATGATCTCCCTCTCCCTCCGCCTCTGTCCCCCGCAGGCGTGTTGTGGAACCTGTCGTCCTGCGACGCCCTGAAGATGCCCATCATCCAGGACGCCCTGGCCGTGCTGACCAACGCTGTGATCATCCCTCACTCGGGCTGGGACACCTCCCCGCACACGCAGGAGGACCGCAAGCTGCACCTGCACTCCTCCCAGGTCCTACGCAACGCCACGGGCTGCCTCCGGTCAGTGGCGCCGCCTGTTGATACCCCGGGTTTTTTTCCATTGACATGGTTATTATCCTCCCACGCTGACAACACCTGAGACCGGGCCCTCTGTCCGTGCAGAGTGTCACAAACCAGGCCTGCCTTCTTAAGGGGCTTGATTTATGGGGATTTCCATTTTCTCCCTCCGCTCCCCCTCTCCCCCTCTGTTAATGAAAAGGGTACGATTTTGGACATTTCTGTCACTCCTAAAAATATTACAAAACAATTACAGGCTGACAATTTCATGAATTGATAATCACATGAATGGTTTAGTTTTTTTTTTCCATTCAAATGTGCCCATTAATGTATATTCACATGAGATGGGGGGGTCCTCTCGATGGGGGGCTGCCATGTTTTTACATGAGTGAAAGTGCACACACTAAACATCTTGTGAGTGCTGATGACAACTGAAGTCTTCCATAGGTTCTCCTTCCTGCTCAGAAGGGTGAGGGTGAGGTGATGGATACGACATGCGACTTCACCTCTAGATGTCACCGAATCTTACACGCTGCACCTTTAAAGGATAAGACCTTATATCTCTTATTACAACTTCAACTGTGGTGCAGTGGTTCTCTCATTTACATAGATGAACTGATTTGAATTTGCCGGTCGAGGGTCAAAGGTCATGATCACAGTGACAAATACGCTCGCCATTACGTAATCACAGCACGAGCAGATGTGGATACTAAGTGTTACCACAAACAACTTTCTTCAATGTACAGTATGCGTTTTTCAAAATAAGACGCATCGTCCTCGGTGTCTGATTTTCAGCCACTCTGCACAAGATGTTTCTCAGTTCACACAATCTCATATTAACAGACAGAGGGGATGAAAAAAACAACAACTCCCTCTTTGTTCAAAGCTGTGTGTGTACGTGGTGTTATTTTTACCCGCGCACACACGCAGACGTGACAGACTCAGCCACATCGAAGATGACTCATCATTTGGCTTCGGAGCCGCGGTGCCT